>PVIJ01022448.1:0-16148 GCA_004024925.1 Scalopus aquaticus
AAAAAGGGACACACAGTGGAAACACATGGACAAATCTCAAAAACATAAAGTGAAAAAGGCCCTTGGATAAGAGCACAGGCTGTGGTTCCACAGAAATGAAAACCAAACGGGCAGCCTCGTCTATGGTGACAGAAGTCATGTACGGGCCAAGGGGAACAGTAAACACAAAGGAGCTTTCCATGCAGGTGGAAACGTCCTCTGTGCGTATCTAATTTTGAAGAGTGATTACACTGTCAAAACTCACCAGACCAAACACAAGAACTGTTCCATTTTGCTGAGTGCTACCTATCTCCCAATTTTTTATTTAAAAAATGATACCAGGGCCTCCCTGGTGGCGCAGTGGTTGAGCGCTGCGCTATGGAGCTGTCGGCAGCGCGCGATGCGAGTTCAACGCCCAGCCGGGGAGAATCCCACATGGTGCGGCAGACCTCTCCTGCCTCTCCCGCTGCTCCCCTCAGCAGTGTATTTCTGATCTGCCTGTTCTGCTCCCCACTCTGTCTCTGGTGAACCCTCTCGCCGCCCCACACCTCTCGCCTGTAACCCAGCTGGTATGTATAAATAAATAAATCTTAAAAAAAAAAAAAGATGATACAGAAGACAACACAGAGTGAGTGACATTCCAAAAAGAAGGAGTTAATTTAGACTGAGAAAGTGCTTAAAAAGCTAAGCGAATAAGCAATATACTATTTGCCTCCGACTTGGGCAAGAATCAGATAAAAGGTCTAAAGAAAATTTGATTAATCTACATAATTATTAAAATATAACGGTTTCTAAACCAGTTTTACCTAATGTAGTAACATCATTCAAATCTATAGATACCTTAAGACATTAGCCCAGAATCTCTAGTAAAAGACTCAATAAATAACTGGCAAATTAAATGTTACTATAGACATAAGATTTAAATAAATCAAAGTCTGTCTATCCTCTACAACCTCCTCCAAGGGTGATCTTTCTAAAACAGAAATATGATCTAGTCTCCTCCATAGTCATAATTCTGCTAATGTCTCCCCATTACCTACCGCACAAGGTACAAACAACCTGAAATGACAGAGACTGCATTTCAGACCCCCCACTCTTACGGTCCAGTAACACTGGTCCGCTGGCAATGGGGCTCTGAGCTGGAGTAGTATTTCACACTTCTCTGCCTCTGACACACTGCTCCTCTGCTTGGAATTTTCTTCTTCATCCTCTGGTCTGCTTAGACAACCCTTGATGTTCCAATACCCAACTTAGCAGTGACCCCCACTTTGAAGACTTTCTTTATTCCTCAGTCACTCCCTCCTTTCTCTTGCCTCTGTACTTTGTACCTCCTAAATTTCATTTATCCCAGTATAGCATAATGATTTATAGGACTCTTATCAGACTATGAGAACAGAGTACAAGATACTTATTTTTCTATGCCCAGCATATTCATTAAACACCAACAGTACATCCAACAAATTGTTGGATTCTTCAGTTTGCTGAAGAAGTAAATAAATGAACAAACCAGCAAAAAAGAACTAAACTATGACAATACTGTAATTTTGGGTAACCACACTAAAGAACAGTTAATAGGAACAAAACGTTTGTAGAAAGTCCATTAAAATAATTTAAGGGGGAAAAACGCAACTTCCATATGAGGAAGAAGTAGAGTTCTTCAATTTAGTCTGAGCTGAGTTATAGCTCAAGGTATGAGGGGCAAGTAGCGCAAACGTGGTGCTGATGACTGTGTCCTAGCGCCTTCCACCAGGAGCATCGCTGGGTCTCACGGGGAGTCCCTTTCAGGAGCTCTATTTCCAAGAGGTTCCCTTTTATTTAACAGAGAGCAAATTTAAAACTCGGAACTAAACCAAAACAACAACAGTGAAGTAGGTTACCGTAAAGCATTTAGCCAAGCACAAAGTATACATCTAATAAATGCTGTTTATCACGTTATTATGGTTCTCAAGTGTGCAAATTCCCTCTACAGGAAGTAAAGGAATACCAGTAACAAGCAGCACCTTCCAGTCCACAACAACAGCCTGCACAGGTAACAGTGGGGCAAATATCTACTGCTAAGAAAGTTCCTTAGCAAAGGAGGTAAGTTGTGTATATGCTACTGAAAAAAGCAACCTCTCCTTTCTGCTACTTTTTATTCTGTCCTACCATTCATTAAAGTCTACCTAGTAAAGGCCTATATATACTTTATCTTTCCTTTCCCTTAGCCATTCATCATAAGTAAGTTTCCACTGAAAGAAAAGGATTTACGTCTGCTAGATGTGCATATAGAGGTAAAAATAAACACAGCATTTTGTTTTGTGCAGTTTTGGGGTGTTTTTTTTTTGTTTGTTTTTAAAAGGACAGATTTATCAGGAAAAGGAGATAAAGGAAAAGAGAGACAATGGCATAGACTCAGACAGGCAGTCTTGAGATGAAAGCTGCCTGTTTTGCACGGGTTTAGAAGCAGTCTTCAAACACTACTGTATCTACTGCCTCTGATTTGAAGATATTTTCCCTACCTACCTATCACGAGCAGTTCAGAAAAACGTCTACCAATTCAACTGATAGGAAACACGAATGAAAAAAAGCTTTAAAGAGCCTCCCTGGTGGTGCAACGGGTTAGGTCTCAGCCTCTGAACTGTCTGCAGCCGATGCAGCACAAGTTCACTCCCTGCCTCGCCCGCTGCTCCCCTCAGCAGTGTATTTCTGATCTGCCTGTTCTGCCCCCCACTCTGTCTCTGGTGAATCCTCTCACCCCCCACACCTCTGGCCCACACCCCAGCTTGTATGCATAAATAAATAAATCTTTTTAAAAAAAAAGCTTTAAAAATAACTAAGGTATCAAGTTTAAATTAAGAAATCAACTAATTCGGGGGTAACACATAGAAAAACAAACTGCTAAAATAATTCTGGTGGTGCTCAAACTTTACCCAAGTCTACCAGAGTCACAGCAGGCTTGCAGGAACACAAGATTGCTGGGCCCCACTGCCTGAGGGCCTGAATCAGTAAGACTGGGCAGGACCCAAGAATCTGCATTTCTAACAAACAAGTTCCCAAATAATGTGATCAGGTACCACAATCTCAGAACTGAGAGGGACCTTACAGGTGAATAAAACAAAATTTAAGTAACATGGGTTTCCTCATTACTAACCTGAGGCTCTTTCCAATGGGGTCCATTGTTAAGTTATGTTATTTATATGAATATACACACAGAGAAAAATATTTTTAGGAAATGCCTAACACATTTTTATTCACTTCAACAGACTTTTTGGAGCACCTGAATATGACATGGCCCTTTCCTTAAAGAAGTCTACCAGAGGTGGGCGGAGACTCACGGTGAAACAACTGCAGCACAAGTCACTGGTCCCACAACAGAAGTGCAAATGAAGTGTACTGGGAAAGCAACTGAGAAGCACTCAAGAAAAGTCCATCTGAGGGACCTGGAGATAAACTAGGAGTTTACCAAGAGGACAGAATGAGGTGGGAAGGAGAACATGTCAGACACATAAATTCACAGAAAAGAAAAAAAGCCATCAAGTACCTACTGTGGACCAGACACTGCACCAAGCATGGGGATTAAATGATGAGAAAAGGCACTGTAGCAGTATTTAAATGATGCTTATACTCTAAAAGGAAAAAAGACAACCAAACAATAACCCAAGTGGATATAAAGTACCAATTTTGAAGTGCTCAAGGCTCGCAGGTGCAACTTGGAACAGGAAGATGTGACCTACTCAAAGAAAAGCTCCCTGAGGGCCCGGGTTACACGTGTTCAACCTTCCCAAGTCAGAGCGGGTCTGCAGACGGCACACCCGTCAGACATTCTGTCCCCTACAAAGTTCAAAGCAGGGATCCTGGTAGGCTAGTGCTCACCTCTGCAAGACACGGGACTGTCAGTGAAATTCACAGTGCCCAGTACGTACTAAGAATGCCCACGCACATTATCCAGAGAACCCGTTTCCCCACATTAAGGAACAGGGGAACTAAACTACTTAGGAAAGTAGTCTTGTGAGCACGGCATAGCCCAAGGGACAATGGATGACCTCAAGGACACGAGCAGTCTGCTCCTCCTTTCTCGAATGACCAGATCAAGTGGGGCAAACTTTTATTCCTTCGTTCCCATTCTCTCCAACTCTGACCTCCCCACCACCGTCCTAGTAACTAGAGTATTACTGTTAGCACCTAACCACAGAATGAAGGAAAATAATTGTATTACAGTTGGCTCTGTCTTCACGAAACCACACGTTCAGAGAGCCAGTGAAGTTAGGGTCTCAATGATACAAACTACTGTGCTGTGTGTGCCCTAAGGAAGTCAGGCCTTGTCCGCAAGGAGCCTATCGGGACATAATTAGACTCTCTTGTCTCTAGTTAGAGACCACTATTAGGGGAAACTATGCGGAGTCAAGAGGTTTCTTTCAGTACAGGGGACCGGGAAACTATTGCCCGTGGGCTGCGGAGGATGAGAACGAGGCCACGGACACGGAGAGAGACAACACGCAGGAACACACGGTAGGTAAGGAAAGCCAACTGGGGCCTGATCAGCAACTTAGGCGTTTGTGCCTGCGATGGCAAAGCCTTTCAAGTTAACCAAGCACTTATAAAATATACTCAAAAGGCAAACTTTATTTTCACTATACCATACACAAAGAAGTTAAAGTTTAAGATTAAAGTAACTTGCACAGCATCACAGTTTAAAAGCTGAAATTCAAAGTCAGCTCTCATGAAGCAAAATGCAGCGTCCGTCCCACACCACCAGTGGCTTCAGAGTGGGACTATCACAGGGCCTTGGAGGCGCAGCAGACCCCTCCTGTCTCCCCGCTGCTCCCCTCGGCAGTGTGTTTCAGTCAATCTGCCTGTTCTGCTCCCCGCTCTGTCTCTGGTGAATCCTCTCATCACCCCCCATGTCTCTGGTTTACACCCCAGCTCTTGTATGCATAAATAAATAAACCTTTAAAAAAAAAAGAACCAAGTGAACCTTCTGGGCCTCATTTCACTTGCAGGATGACTTGCTCCCTTCTTCCTTCATAGCTGGGTTTCTCTTCGTTCACCGACTCCGGCTGTTTAGTTCACAGTTACTTTGGAGAATGCTGTCTGCCCCTGCATGTCACCGAAATTCCTATCTAAGGTCACAGGTTGGAAATACCAACCTGTTACCAAACTCAAGAGAAAGCGCACTCCCGCACAGTAAAAGGCCGGAGTCGCTGACCATACCCCCTCCTTGAAAGGCCAGCAGTGTAAAGTGGTGTCTAAGAACACACACCGGAGCCAGACAGACCTGAGCTCAAACACCAACTTCTCCAATTACTACCTGGTGGTCTTGGGCAAATTACACGGTCCCTTCTTGTGTTGTTTTCCTGCTCTAAAAAGCAGAGAGTAAAAAGCACCTGCACGTCACTGAGCCGTGAGCATCAGATGAGTAAACGCAAACAAATGCCGCGCCCAGGGCCTAGCAGTACCACAGTCCTTGGGTTCCAAGATACCCTAAGACCTAACTCTCCTCAGGCCTCCCTGGCCCTCCTCACCCCTCGGTAAGCCATTCCATGTCTGCCCAACTTCACTCATCACCTGGTGCCAGTGAGACCCCGTGTGTGCCAATAAGCCCTTCATGATGCCCAGAATTCTACCCACTCAACGTGCTCAACAGTTCTGCCAGGGAGCTCATGGGTTCTTCGTACTCTACCTGTCCACTCAAAACTGAACACCGGCTCTCCCTTCAGTCTCCAAACCCGCTCCCACATCACGAGTCACCCGCGTGAGGAAAACTGAAAGTCACGTGTGTATATATCTCCTTAACCTAATGCTCCAAACGTCCACTGAAGCAACAACGCCTCATGCTTCTGTTTCTCAAGCATTTCTCACCACCCCTCGAACTCGACAGCCTGCATTTTCGGTCACACTGCCGTCAGCCCTTGTCTGAACCCCTGCCATCGCCTAACCGGTCTCACCAAATCTATTCCTGCTGTATTCCTGATCCTTTATACTGCCGCTGCTGGTATCAGCCCAAACACATTACTCCTCTGCTGGATTTCTGTCACCCCACTGCCTTTGGGGTAGATAAAGCCCCATTAACACCATCAAGATTTTAACTTTCCCTGCTCAGTTTTCACCAGTTACACTGGGCGTGTTTTTGGATTTGGCAGGCTGGTAAGTTGCTCAAATGTCAAATTCCTTCCAACCTCAGGATTTTTACATACGGTAAGCACTTCTCCTCTCCCTTTTATCCCTTACCCTACAGGTCTCAGCTCTGGAAGATTTTCTCAGGAAAAAAGTCCTCTGATGCCTTCTCCCACTCACGAGGTATAGATTGGGACACCCTCTTACGCAGTCTCGTCGCACATCATATTCGCCTTTGGGGCCCTCTGAGCAGCTGCAATCAGCATCACTAATAAAAGCATCTGCTTAGCACCTGGCTTTCCTGCCAGACTCAGGGTCAGGACCCCTGCCAGGGACCACGCCTGGCGCGCCTCGTCGACGGACCCCAGGAGCCTTACATGGTGTCTGACACACGGGGAAGGGCGAAGGGCGAAGGGCGAAGCGCTCTTATTCCTGCCAGAGGGCTTTGCATAAGCTGGCCATGCTGCCTAGAGCCCCCTTCACCCAGACTGGCCCCCTAAGCCCTTGCATTTCCCAAGATTGGTTCCTCAACACTCAAGTCTCAGTTATAAAATGCCACCTTCTCAGGAAGTCTACCCATCACTCAATCTCAAGGAGTGATCTTTCCCCAACAGATATTTCATCACCCTCTTAATTTCTTCAAAGCAGTCAGCACTACCTGAAACCACAGTATTTGGAAGTTCTAAAAAAGGAAGGCCCAAGTAAAATGCCTGGCACAGGGTAAGCACTCCACGAATACTGAAGTGAATGAACCTCCTGAATAAGAAAAAGATGACTGGGGAACACCCTAAATTTATCATCACCACATTTACAAATTGTGCCCCAACAAAGTCAAGAGGAGCACTTAGTATGCCTGGGAATGGGTCTGCCTGCAGTGAAATCCTGCTTTATGCCTTCTTTCCTGGAAAACTTCAGACAAGTTACTTAACTGCTATGTCTGAGATTCCAAACTAGTAAAATGGGAACCACAGAACACCTCAAAGGATTGCTGAAAATGAAAACAGTTAATACACGCAAAGTGCCAGCGCACGCAGCACATACCCAGTGATCTACAGACTGCGACCCATCACACGGGGCTTTCCCCCCATTGTTTGAAATATTCAGTGGCTTTTCCTTTATTATCGCCACCCAAAAACGGTCACTTTTTTTTTCCTGGTACACCACATAATTGCAAGGGCATCTTTGACACACACAGGTGAAAAATATATGAACGGCATTTTCTGGAATTGTCCAACATAGTAGCACTTTCCCTAAGGTCCAACACTCCCTAGACTTACAATAATGAAAAGGTTAAGATGGTCCAAAGACATGAAAAACAGAAAAGTGTTTTGGAAACTAGAAAAGTAGTGTAAACAGATCACAACATTTATGAATCTACAGTCTCTTGAAGTCACTGTCAGAAATAAGAGTAGGTCAGCCAGATTACTATCTGACACAAAAGGGTTCCTAACCTCTGTGATTGAGGGGTATAACCAGATGGCTACAGATTGGGGCTACCTTGAATTCACTCTGAGGGCCCCAACCAGTTCATGGGCTATTTCTCAGAAAAGGTCATAGGTTATTCAGCAACAGGGCAATTCATAACATCGTATTTGCTCACATCAACACCACAGCTTTTTTATCTCATTTCCCTATCCCTCAAAGATAGTACTAAAAGAAAATTTCTTGTTATAACTTTATTGATCTCAAGATAGTGAACATTTACCTTGATTACCGAGGTAAGGTGATCTCAAGGTAAGTTAGGAGAGTAATAAGGCAGCCTGCAACCTGGCTGAGGATTTTCCATGACCATGAAGCTGGCTTTGTAAAAATTCAACAAAAATGTTTCACTTTGGGCAAAGCCCTAGAAACACAGATCTGAGAGTGCATCAAGATGTTTTTGCTAAGACTTAAAACTCTGTGTGAACAGAGACACAGGATACAAACAGAACCCATCTAACTAGATACTTCCCCTTAGATCAGGGTTTTCACTCTCACACCGTTGACATTTTGGACCAGAAGATTCTTTGTTGTCATGATGACGTGTTGTTCGGATGTTTTAGCAGCATCCTTGCCTCTACTCACCACACACCAGTAGTACTCCTCCCTACTGACTATCACAAATGTCTCCGTAATTTTTCTGTCAGGTGCCAAGGGGGCAAAAGTGCATCCCCCCCACCCGCCCCACCCATGAGAACCCTGCTTTAAACAAATCAGTTCCATTGGTCTAAAATATCCACCCACATTCTCTCCTCCCTCTTTCAAAAAAATTCCCTCCCTCAGGGGGCCTCCCTGGGGGCGCAGCGGTTGGGCGCTGCGCTGTGGCGCTGTCGGCAGCAGCAATGCGAGTTCGACGCCCGGCCAGGGAGAACCCCACATGGCGCAGCAGACCTCTCCTGCCTAGCCCGCTGCTCCCCTCAGCAGTGTATTTCTGATCTGCCTGTTCTGCTACCCGCTCTGTCTCTGGTGAACCCTCTCACCACCCCACGCCTCTGGCCTGTACCCCAGCTTGTATGTATAAATAAAAAATAAATCTTTAAAAAAAAAAAATTCCCTCCCTCCAATCATCCCAGTAACCTAGACTTAAATCCCAAGTCCATCTTAAATCTTCATTTGCCTTTCCCTCCAAAACTGATACACTTAGTACAACTCCCTCAATGACAGGTCCAAACCACAGCTGGTGGCAGTGCTGACGCGAGGACTCAAAGCTCATGAGCCCCAATCAAGCAAGCATTCCTTTCCACCATAACATACTGCCATCAGTCACCAAGTTCCGTCAGTCCTTCGCTGCCCACGAGTCTTGCTTCTATCCCTTCCTTGCTATTTCCCCTACCTATACACCCAGCAATGGGTTCTCAAAACTTTTGATTGCATCAGAATCCTCTGGTTTGTTAAAATACAGATTGCTGGGTCCCTACCCCACAGTTTTTGATTCAGTAAGCCCCAAAATCTGCATTTCTAACAAGTTTCCAGATCCCAGATAATGTTTTTGCTGCTAGTGAAGGGACTACACTTTGAGAACCGCTGCCTTAGAGTTCAGGTACCTAACACCTCAAGAGGTAACTTCTTTCAATTCCTTCCAGACACCTTCCTGACCTGAGACTACAAAAGCATGTTCCTAAAACAGCACTTTGATCAAAGAACTGTTCTATTAAAAACAAACCACAACTTCGAATGCCTCTCTATTATCCCTATCTGGCTTATCTGGCTTACTATTGTTTAAAACGTGTTCCTAGCATTATTAACTGTGACTCCCCAAAGAAACTGCCGAGTCCTCATAATGGAATGAATGTCCTCAGAACAGGTTGGCCGGCTTCCCACCACAGTGCGGTTGTGCTGTCCTCCTCTCCTACGAGGCCACCCTCCTTCCCTCCTCTTCTCTACCTACCTGAAGGAGGCCTTCACCACTGTATTTGCCAAAACCACTTGTTTGGTCACTATCTGATGCCTTTTATCTTTATGGTTTAAGCTTTTACCAAGTACTCACAGATAGAGAAAACCCCCAAGAACCTAAAATTTAAAACAGAAAACAATAATATGAGTGATACGCATACATAAAAGGTTTGACATACACACAAACTACACAAATATTGTAATTTTAATAGATTAAGTGCAATAAGTTCAAAGTTCACAAAAAGGATGTGTGCCAATATTTTAAAAGACATGATTAAACACTAGCTGTCAATACGTGTGGCTAACTCATCTGTTAAACAGACATCTGTTAGCGACGAACCCTCAAAAAAGGTAAAGTACTTGGTCTATGACTTCCTACAACAGGAGTGGGTATCATTTTTTTCTGTATGAAATACACTGCAAGAGAGATGACACGGTGTGAGAGAAGAAGCGTGGCTATTCCCACCCCACCCCAACTCTGCAGTCTTGAACAAATCGAGGCTCCCCCTTAAGCCTCCATTTCCATATTAAAAAAATAAGGTTTAAACCATACCATCTAGGGCCTCCCTGGTGGCACAAAGGGTTAAGTCTCAGCACTATGAAACGGTCCTCAGTGACTGCAGCATGAGTTCAATCTCAGCCACAGAGCTTCCCAAAGGGCGCAACAGACCTCTCCTGTCTCCCCACTGCTCCCCTCAGCACTGGATTTCAGTCAATCCGCCCGTTCTTCTCCCCGCTCTGTCTCTGGTGAATCCTCTCACCACCACCCCCCACCCCCACATCTCTGGCCTACACCCCAGTTCTTAAAATTCTTAAAATAAATCCTTAAAAATAAATAAACAAACCATACCATCTACTTTACAGGGTTACTCTGAGGATTATACGAGGAATGTATATGAAAGAAACTATCCTAGTACTTGGCACATGATAAATGTTTACTGGATTTTAACCTCTGTTGATATGAAAGCACAATACAAAAATGCAGTTATTAGCCAAAAATGAGATAAACAGAGCAATTAATGAAACCTGATTAAGGATGTTGATTTCCCAAAAAGAAAAACAGAAAGAATATAAAATAAAGAACTCATGTACCTTTAGTTGGTACATGGACCAATTCCCTGACTTTATAGCCAAAACCAAGACATGAGAATAATAAAAACATCACCTGTAACTTCCCAACTTTAAGGTTCCTGAAAAGTCAGCAGTAACATGGACATAGCGGCTTTAGGACATGACAGAGGGAGAACGTGAAATTCAGAGTGAGCTTTTAAAGTAAAACAGACACTTCCTTACTTGTTCTAGTGGCCCAAAACACGACAACTGTGTCCAGGTGGCACGTGTAACTTTTTGTTGTGCTTTTTGTTACAGCACAGACCTGTGTACACTGCAAGACCCAATACCAGATACTTTGCTCATCATCCCTTTACATCAAACTCCTCAATTCCAGTGATGTCTCCTTAGCACCCAAGAAAACTGGTAGCAAAGTTATCAAGGCTTTCAACAACATTACCAAATACTTACTTAATGCTTTCTGTAGTGCAGACTGCATTTCGATGGATCTGCCTGTTCTGCTCCCCACTGTCACCTCCCCCCCCAACACACACCCCTCTGGCCTACACCCCAGCGCTTGTATACATAAATAAATAAATCTCTTTTTAAAAAATAGTGTGTAACAAAGGCCAACTTTTCTAACAAAGATGAAACAAGTCCCAAGTCAAAACTAAAGATCATCATACTATATAGCACAGAAATGTTAGGCATTTACTTCAGGTTATTTTGCCCTTGATTTTCTGTGCAGTAAGGATTACTCAGTGCTCGCGTGATTTCAAAAATCTCAAAGATTATCAAATATAATTGTTAAGGATTTGACTAACACTTTAGAACAAGAAACCAAGATACTAAACTGCACACTCTCTATAAATGAATAGTTAAGTATATATGGACACACTGACAGATATTCAAAACTACTTTTAACACTATGGCTCCTGGAAAGAAATGAAATGGCAAATTTCCATCTTCAGTGCTTATCAATGTTTCATTAAGGTCCTACATCTAAATTTACCAAAATACAATAGTAAATCAACTTTACTTCAGGACAACCAAATACCCAACTAACATCAAAACTGAAGCTTCCAATCTTCTCACTTGAGTACTTCCTCAGATATGTCAAGTTGCTTTGAAAATATACCTAGCTTTGTTCTAGGAATCTACACATTAAAAACTACTAATCTTTTCATTTAAAAAGAAAAAAAATCTGTCTTGCTGGAAAAAAGCCAACATTGTTTACCCTCCCCTCCTTCTTTTCTTTTACAGCACTGCAAAATAAGTATTCTAGTTTCAGATAGTAGATCTTATGCCCCAAATCTTTAAAGGCACAATTATCTTCCACATGCAGCAGGCAAATAATAATTTGGCCAAAGGCAAGCCAATTTTTTTAAACTAGCTACTTTTGCTTTTTTAAAAAAGTTCCATCACAAAGATGACCCAAACATATCAAAATTGACCAAATTCAATTTTTGCACGTGAAATAGCTATGTCAGTAAAAAGCACTAAAAGGCTCTATTCATTCAATCATGAATAGTATTCTCAGTAAAAGATTATAACTTTTTTTTAACATATATAAAGGGTTCTGAAAACAAAAAGGTATTTTTGTTCCAAAATGAGTTTGGACTCAAGACTTTTAATACAGGTAGTACATTTTCTCTCCCAAGGGGCAGCTGTGAAGGTATGTCACAGAAGGGTGACCATTCAGGCTTTGTCCCCAAGAGCAACATGGAAGTAATAGTCAAAGGAGATTTGATTCAATTTGACAAATAAATATTGTATGAGACCACTCAAACGTTAATCACTAAGCCAAATTAGTAAGTCTATTGCTTCGTCTCTCTTTCAAACTTTATGTTCCATGGCCAATAAGTGCCAAAAAATAAGGTAGTTCAATATTTTGATCTACTTTAAATACAGGTACAGTTTGTTTACATACATATTTAATTCCTGTAAAAACTAGCCTTTATATCCTTATGTTAATTTTAATATTCCTCAAGTAAGATCTAACTTGATAGTGAATTCCATAACATGAGCATTCACCACAAAGACATTACAAGTTGGGTAGGCAGACTGCCAATCAAATTAGCCATTAATATGGCTTCGTGTCAAAAGTTAGGTTATAGAGGGGATTTACATTTAAGATATACACTTAAAGAGATAATTTTATCTTAGAAAGGAAAACAGACAGCAGCCACCCTAAACTTCAAGGTTACCCAAAACACATGATGTACCCTCTTAGACAACACTGCCACAATAGCACACAAACCGAAAGGGTGCTAGATAAGAAAGCACTGATGTGTGCAACAGGTAGCACACAGAAAAAAATAAACTTATCAGGACAAGGAAAAAATTAGGGATTCCTTGGATCTCCTGACTGCTATCTCCATGCAGTGTTTAAAAATGCATAAATTCTTGCTTGCTGAAAGGCCCTTCCCTTGAAAGATTAGGTCCCAAGAAACCCCCCCAAGTATTCTATGTAATAACAGTTCAACAATCCTACAAGCCTGATATGATAAAAATTAATTCCATTGTAATCTCAACATGAAAAAGGAGGCAAGAGGCAAGTCTCTGAAATAAAGCTTGCCAGAGTACATACCTGCTAGACATACTTGTCAATACACTGCACACCTTTTTAACAGTCACACTGAAGAAAAAAACAAACCCCCAAAAGTGGCCTTTCCTCAGAGTGGATATCATCAGAAAACGGGTTAGAAAAATCAGTCTTTTTTCTTTCAAACTAAGTCTAAAACACAGAGCCAAATAAAACCACCATAAATTCCTTTACTAAATAATCTTCTAGGTCATTTAGTTCAGCAATTTTCATTTAATACCTACAATTCTGTGGCTTTCCTCATGCCCAATTCTACAAATACAAATTCAAATTTCTAAAATGAATATATCTGACAACATTAACAAAGCACTCTCTGATTAGGGAAAAGAAAAATCAAATTCATAAACTCCAATAGGGAAACCTGGAGAGAAAGCAGGGCCTAAAGTAGCAAGTATTCATATGTACCCAAAAGCTAACCCTCTCCAAATCTTTATTAAGTAAAAATTTCTTTCAATGAGATGTATCTCGTACTATTACTCCCCAAATACAAAATACTGAATTTTATCATCGTCCAGTACTCCATGTTTCCTCAACCTCCTACAGCCCTCCAAACCTATGAAAGTGTTGATCTGTAAAGAAATAAAATAATCCACAGTTCTACTCTTCAGTTCAAAACCAGCATAATGTAACTGAAAAAACTGTACAGCGCTATCCTTCCTCCAAGTTTTATATTCTAAACTAAAACTTGCTTTCTAATCTAAAATCAGATTTATTACAAAGTCGGTATTGCAAAATTAGGAATCCCTGTCATGTTGTAATCTGGAAAATCCTTTGATTTACAATGGCTTCTAGTGATTAAAGGCGAAACGTAAGTGAACCTCCAAACAGGATGAACATTGAGATTCTTACCAGTTGGCCTAAAAATCAAATGAGATATTAGTATAGCTCCCTCCTCCACTGATGCACATAAAGTCGCCTGAGAAGTTATGATCACAGTATGTTCACAAATGGAAACAAATAGTTATTCTGCTTCAAATTTGAAAAAAAAAAAAATACTAACCAATCTCTGGCTGTAACGAATCCTTTCTTCTTCAGGTTCCATCTCTCACTCTTCTGTTGAAATTACTGTAAAGAAACCACTCCAGGGCTGCCTTCCTCTTCCTCCTTAGGAACCAGACTGCAACACTAAAGAAAAACGACAGGAGCAGAGGTAAGAACTCATCCTCAAACTCGAGCTTTGCTTTCCCGGAGAGGGGTATTTAAAGTGTGTGCAAAGGCTCTCTGAGGAATCTGGCCCCTGGTCATCAGCTCAGGGCCACTCTCCTCTTGGGCAAGCGGTTCCATGTCAAGCTCAAAATCACCTTCGAACTGTGAAAGGCCTAGGCAAAGGAGATGCTGGTTTCAGTTCCCTATGGATGGGCCACCCCACTTGTTTCACAGGATTACAGTTAGCAAGGTTCCCCTTCGTGGCAGCACGCGGGGGAGGGGGATAAAAGGGGGGGGCCGCGGACTTCTCTCTCTGGAGAGCTGACCAGGTGAAGGCAGCCTGGACTGCTGTGGACCCCACTAAAGCAGTTCTCACTGGGCATGAGAAGCGAAAGGCAGCCAGACTAACAGCAGGGGAAGAGAAGAAGAAATCAGGATTTAGAGCCCCCCAAACAATCCCCCGAGGCCTCGAGGGAAGCGGGGCACCTTCCCCTGCCCGGAGCGGCCCTCCCCCCGACGCAAGCCGTGCACAACTCCGCCACAAATTCGAGAGAGTTGCAAATCGGAGACAAAAATTCCATCAGATCCTCTGGGACACAGTCATCAGCGATCCCCCACGGCCGGAAGGCAAACCCATCTGCTCCCCAACCCAACCCAGTAAAGGCCGGGGAGCGCGGCGGTCAAGCCCGACCCCGAGAAAGCGCTGTCTTTTTCCAGATATTCGCACGGATAATGGCTTCCAGAGGAAATGCAGATTTTTTTCCTTTTTGCTAACTACAGCTCGGCCCGCTCACAGCATCCTCTCGGAGCTGCTGCGGGCCCGGGGGCGCCGATGACACAGTCGGCGAGGGCAGTTCGCGGCGGGGCCTGCCGGGGGGCCGCCTCCCCGGGCCGCGGGCGGGCGGGCGGGCACCGGCGGGCGGAGGGTCGGCCCAGCCGCCGGCTGCCCCGGGAGAGGCGCTTCAGAGGTGCCCCGCGGGGAGGAGGAATAGAAACTTTACATCGAGTCTTTGGATAACGCAGCCAAGCAACTTCCAGGGGAGGTGGCGGGGAGTCTCACCGGGGAGCCTGCTCCTGAGTTCTCGGCCAAGTGAGAAGTGCAAGATTCCAGAAACTGCGAGCGAAACGCAATCCCGCACGTCGCCTTCGGCTTTTCCCGGGGATCAGCCAGTGTCCAGAGAGGGTCAGAGCGACCCGGAAAGAGAGGAAACAGTTGCTGGATGCAGCCTCCTCTGCTGGCTTCGGAGAGCGGAGTCGGAGGCGTCAGGCGAGCGGAGCGCGACCCCTCGGCGCCGAGCCCGGGGCGCCCCCGCCTCCCCCGGGCCAGCGGTCAGCGGCCCGAGCCCGAGCCCCGGGCGGCCCCGGCCGCGGGGAGCGCCGTGCCCTCGGCGAGCAGCCGCCCGGCCGCGTCCGGAGCTCGGGAGCCGCGGCCGATCAGCTGAGACCGGCCGGCCCGAGGCTCCCCGCGCCGCCCCGGCCCCCCGGAACGCGGGCCCCGGCCCCGGGGGGCGGAGAGGGCGGGAGCGGCGCGGCGCGCCGGGCTGGGGGCCCGGGCTGCCCTCGCGTCTCCCCCTCAGCCCGGACTCCGCGCTGCGGGACGAGCCCCCGGCTACTCCCCAGTCGCAGAGGAGGGATTCCGGGGGATGGGCCCCCTGCCGTTGCCCCTCCTCCCGGAGCGCCCCCTGCCCAGGATAGACAGAGCGGCGACAGGCCCAGCCGCTGAGAAGGTGCTCTGCGAGCCGCCGCCGCCGCCGCCGCCGCCGCCGCCGGGGAGGGGTGTTGTTTCCCTCACACAGGAGGAGCCGCTGAAGCAGCCGCCGCCATTTTGAACCCGTCAGACTCTCACATACACACAGCTCCTCCGCGGCGCACTGCGCAGGCGCCGCCTCCCCACCCCTCCTCC
>PVIJ01022449.1:0-16153 GCA_004024925.1 Scalopus aquaticus
AGGGGGAGGGGAGGGGTGCGGGGATTCACCAGAGACAGAGTGGGAAGCAGCACTGGCAGACCTACTGAAACACACCGCTGCTGGGAGCAGCGGGTCACACAGTCTGCTGTGCAGCCGCATAGGTTAACTCCCTGGCTGGGGAATCGAACTAGCAGTTGAACTCAGGCCAGAGTAGTGAAAGCGCTGAGACTTAACCACTAGGCCATCAGGGAGGCCCTGCAAGCTTCAGCTCTATAGTCGCCTTTCAAGGATTCATTTTACTCTGCCTTCTGACCCTTAGCATGGTTTCTCTGTATTCCACCTAAGTGACACCGTTCGGAGTTTATCTTCTTCTGACTTATTTCACTTTGCATCAGCCCTTCCATCTACATCCATGTTGCTACAAATGGCATGCTTTTTTCTATATATTTAGCTATTTTGCTGTAATAGTGAATAAATTCAATCTACAAAATATAAGTTATATGTTAACTATTTTTGGTTTAACATCATTACTTATTTTATACTTAAACACATTTAACAAAGCTTCTGGTTTTAAGCTTTGAAACAAGGATTATTGAAGTCCTTCCTACCTCGATTACATACCCCAAGAAATCCCTGAAAATTATTGTACTTAGATTCATGTCTAGGACTGATGATCATACAAACCCCAAGAGGTTGTGACAAGATTTACTTATGTAATGAGACTTTCAGAAAAAAAGCAGGGTACCCTAGTAACAAATCCAAGTAAGACTTGAAAGAACAGGAAGAGCCACTGGTCTTAGTTTCTATTAATAAGGGATGGGGCAGATATAATGCCTTGTGTTCAGCCAGGGCTCATGTGGTGTCTACATGGTGCTGTTATCAAAGGAAGTGTACCTGGGATTTTTTTTTTTATATATATGCATACAAGCTGGGGTGTAGGCCAGAGGTGTGAGAGGGTGAGAGGATTCACCAGAGACAGACTGGGGAGCAGAACAGGCAGATCAACTGAAGTACACTGCTGCGGGAAGCAACAGGCGAGGAAGGAGAGGTCTGCTGCGCCATGTGGGAAGCTCCCTGGCTGGGGATCGAACTCGTGCTGCAGTGGCTCTGGATCACTTCATAATGCTGCACTTAACCTGTTGTGCCACCAGGGAGGCCCCAGGATTTCTTGTTTGTCTGAAATAGACAAAAGGTAGAGAGGAGGCGTTTGCAAATTGTAATCAAACAGTAAAATTTGAACCAGATCTTTTATAAGTGACAACCCATAAAATGGGAGGAATAATTTGCAAATAATGTATTTATAAATGTGTATGTTTATATGGATTTAGTAATGGACTTGTATCCAGAATACAGAAAACATCTTGATTCAATTTATGAATTCATTACCTTCATGATTGTTGACCCTTTTTAACATAGCTATTTAATATACATTTTATCCATTATTTAAACATGCCTTACATGGCTTCCATAAAGTTTTGTTTCAAGTTTTATAGTGGTAATTTAAATATTGCAAAAAAATTGAGCCATTTCAGAAATATGACTTTATCCTGGAGGTTCTAAACTAAAAGCATATAACTTTTAACCAACCTAATTTACAATCTTTCCTTTTCTTCATATCTGTATGCTATGTAAAATTATAAAGGAAATATATATTGTATTAGATTTAATATTTTAGGGGTATGAACTTTAGATACCAGTCAAAAACAACACCAATAATCATCAAAAATAAATGCTTGCTTCCTTCTAATAGCCTATCGGTAGAAATTAATGATAGAATTAAAATTCCACGTGCTTATTATAGATAACTCAGATATATTTTATCAAATATATATTTAGAAAATGTAAAGTGGACCCCCAGAAGATTATTACCTTCCTGGGGCTGCCATAACAAGGTACCCCAAATTGAGGACCTTAAACAACAGAAATTTATTGTTTCACAGTTTTGGAGGCTAAAACTCTGAAATCAAAGTTTTAACAGCACTTGTTTCTTTTGAGAACCAGAAGGGAGAAGCTGCTTTATGTTCAGCTCCTAATATCCTCAGACAGACCTTGAGTTATGTCACTTACTGAAAAATATTTTGAAAAAAATGTCCACAATTTGGAAAATACGTTGGGATATAGTAAGATAGTAAGAAAAATATTCAAAACACAGAAATAGAGCAAAATAGAGACTACTCTTTCAGGACCATTTTGAGACATTGTAGCTGGCCCGTAGAGAGAAGATGTAATGTTTGAATGTTCCTTCCCCAAAATGCATTCTATCTCTGGCACCTGCAAAAGTGGCCTGATTTTGAAATATTCTTTGCAGATGATCAAGAAGAGATTATTAGAGTAGGATCCTCTCCAATAAGACCACCAACTTATAATAAGGTGAAAAGTTGGATACAGACCTTGAGACACAGGGAGATGTCATGTGAAGACTGCACAGCCAAGGGATACCTACCTATTTGAAAACTAAATGTATCTACTATTAGAAAATACTAAAGATATGAAAAACTAATTTAATGTACCAAAGGCCTATCAGTTTTGCAAATACCATATATCCATTGAGAAAATATTGAAAAGAGATAGTCGATGGAAGGAGGTAGAAAATAATTGTTTTGTTTTGCTTTGTTTTTCAGGTGTTCTCAGCAATCAAAAATTACAAACATGCAATTCACAGCAACATGGATGGAGCTAGAAGGGATCCTGCTCAACAAAATAAGCCAGAAGGAAAAAGAATT
Source organism: Scalopus aquaticus (assembly GCA_004024925.1). NCBI lineage: Eukaryota > Metazoa > Chordata > Mammalia > Eulipotyphla > Talpidae > Scalopus > Scalopus aquaticus. The sequence continues at coordinate 2,685 of PVIJ01022449.1, forward strand.
TATTCCCATTCCTTGTCTTCTGGGTCTGGGTCTCCTGTCCCCGGAATCAACAGCTGTGACCAGTTTTTAATGTTATACAGAATAGACACAGAATAATCAACACTTTCTCATGCCTTTTTTTCACTTCATGACATACTTTGTTTTCTCACTATATATTTTAATATAAAAATTAAAGATTAGCATTATTTATGAAAAAGTAAATCACTCTTACTAGATTTTTCTTATAACTGTATCATTTGTATTCATTCTCAAGAAAATAAATTTGAAGACTTCTTGAAGTAAAGATGTTGTGCATTGATTATTTCTATATTAACATCATAAAAATCACTCATTTCCATATGATGAAACAGAAATCATGAATACCTCAATTATACTGGCTGCCATGTGTATGGTTGCAAAGAATTACCCTTATTTTAATTAGAGAATTTTTCCTTCTGAGTTTTGATGGGATGCTAGTACTTATCTTAAAAAATAAAAATGAAAATTGAAAAAATGAAAATTCTAGATATGTTCTAGATTGTCAACCCACACTCAATCCAACATTGAAGCTAGCAGTTCAGAAATCTAGGTAATGAATTTTATTTTCTTTATGTCAGTTGTAGTAGAGACTAAATATTTCCTAGCACAATTACAGAGACCTAGTTTTATCTTGAAGGAACTAGGCTGATATTTCAAAGTTGTAAAAAGTATACCAATGCACAGTAACAGAAAAGGAGCACTGAAGTTTAGTTCATCTATGGGGTGAAATTCAATAGCACATTCAAAATAATGCAAAGTATTTTAATGACACTTTAAAAAAGTCTTTTGGGCTTCTGCATTTAACAGTCCCACTTTTGAGTATAGAGAGAGGTACAATATGAAAGTTCCCTAAGAGATCCCTAGGTTTATGAGTTGAGACAGTTTTCATTTGATTTATTTTCTAATATTTCTCTAATACACACAAAAATTTGAAATTCAGAAATATCTTTAAAAATACCTAATATATATATACCTTTAGTGTAATAGGACATCTACAAAACTACTAATTTACCTAAGTATTTCACGTCATTGTTTCCCATGTTGCTTTATTTTAATCTAGTCATACTCTTGTAAAATAATATATTCATTTCTGTGGGCAACTGCCCACCCCTCACTTTTGGCTCACTCAGTTTGCATGACCTTGCCCCATGTACAACTCCCTAGGTAGGCAAGATTTTGCCTCTAATGGAATAAATAGACTTGTCCTGTCCCCCTGGCTACAGTTCAATCCATCGTTAGTGCAAGAGAAGATCATTCTCAGGCATCTACTTATTCTCCCTCCTAAACTTAAGGCTAAAGTGGCATCCTATTTGACATTTCTGTAACCACTTACAGCTACGGGGAGACATTTTCAGTGAAATTCATACAGAAAAACATCATAATCAAAACGAAGAGATGTAAAATCTGCTTAGGAATGGAATGCCGGCCACTGTAAATGGGGTATTTGAGAATATCCTTAAATAAAGCAATGGAATTCTCCATGTAGTGATCAAAAATAATGCCAAATACATTGGCAGTGAGGTGGGAATGGATTTAATGTGGCAGAAGAAATGTAAATGTTATTGTGAATCAAAGAACCAAAGGAAAATAATAAAACCAGAATCACGAAGAGGTGCAGATTACCTCCATTCTTAGAGGCTGTAGCAAGCTTCTGACTTGTACTAAAAAATAGGAAGTGAGTGAAGGATTTTCAGTAGTGGTGTGACATCCCATTTCATCTTTCAATTGGTGCGCAGAATCCCAAATGGAGACGAGCTCTGGTATGCAACAGGGATTGTGGTAAGACTCGGGGCAGAGAACTGGCTCAGATGATTCTAAGTTTCTCACTGAGAAAAGAGGTGCTGTCATTTAAATAAATGAATTTTCAGAATAGGATTAGATCGTGAACATTCTAGAAGTTTGCCCCAATTATGAGGTCCCGCTTGATTTCCCCTGCCATAGGTCCAAATCCTATCTTCATTTCGCAGTAGAAATATTCAGGAGTCGTTGAGCACTTTACATGCTGTACCCGTGGGAGGTGCAAGATACTTTATACCAAATGTATTCTCCTCACTGTACACTAATTTTACTTGCAATATTTTCATTAAAATTCTTGTATTAAATAAGAGCTAGAAAATTGCTGATAAAATATGAAACTTGGAAGTATGATCTAAAATGCATTTCACCTGCAGAAAATTAATAAAGGAGTGAATACGTTGGAATAATTTGGTATTTACTTAGTTGCAATGAGGCAGCTTCTAGACATGAAATTAGGGAAATTAGAACACTAAGTGCTATATTTAAAATGGATCTTACAACATGGTTAATCTAGCAGTGTAAACTCAGATTTGATATTCTTTAAAATCACATAAGGACATAGTTGTTGACACTGTGTTCCTCTAAAATTAAGTCATTACTTGCATGATTATGTATTAAGTGTATGTATGTTATATCTCTGGCATGAAATTAAAGCACTTTATTTGTGCAGGCAAAATACTTGATTTTAGTAAAATGTCTAAGGAGATTCAGTAAAATTCATTGTCCGGTAAATTAGAGGGATATTTGCTTTTAGGATTAAAAGAAAAGGTCATCCCTAATCTACTTCAATCTCAGAGTCAAGTATAGGACCAAGATGACTAGTACATATTTGTGCATTTTTGGACAAGGAAATTGCTCTTCTGTATCTTCCCTCATTTAAGAACATCCTCTCAAAGCTATCACATGTCACCAGCTTGTAATGATATAAAATCAATCATACATAAAAATCAATCATACTTCACATTTTGCCATCTCAGAATTACAATGCCTTTTTAATTATTACTTTTTATCGTTATCGGATATTGAACACAAAGACTGATGACTGAGACCATCTTGATAATGTGAGTCAGCATCAGTGGTGATTCTGGAGATAGACCCTATCTACGAGGTTCCCGATTCTTTTCTGCCTGCTCGAATCTGCCATTGAATCTATCTAGAGAACTTTGAATTTTAGCTATTTTCCTTTCAGTTGAGAATACTCCACTTTCAATTCCAGAAATCCTACCTTGCTCCTTGTACAGTTTCTCTGTTAAAAATATACCTGAACAAGAAAGAAAAGTTTTCTAATTCTCTTTATTTCTTTCCAGCGGTTCCTCTAGCTTAGGGAACATTTATGAGAAGACTGGTTTAAGACCTTTGAAGTGATAATTTCTGTCTTTTCCTTTGAGTGATACATATTCTCCTGTATCTTTGCATACTTTACAATTTCTTAATGGTAAATGAGTATTCTGAGCACCAGTAATGTGGTTATTCTAGAAATCAGATTCCTTCCCTCATCAGGAATTGTTTTTATTAAATGTTGAGGACTATCATCAACCATTTATATAGTGATTTCCACACAAATTTAGTGTAGTTTATATGTACATTAATGTAGTGACATTAATGGCTCTGTTCCATTATTTTGTCAATTAGCCCGTTCCTAACTGCTACTAGTTTACACACACACTGCTTTCTTTCCAAAATTATGTAGCTTCTCACTTTATCAAACACTTGCCTGGTTGCTGTAAGTGTCTGATCAGGTGATAGAGTTTCAAAATAGTTGACACAAACAGTTTTTCAAGTGTAGTTGTTTTGGGGGAGAAGCCAACCCCTTGATTTTCCTACTCTATTTTCTTAGATACCATACCCTCACTTTGATTTGTATTTCTCTAATAACTGAAAATGACAGGTGTCCTTTCCTGTGATTATTGCTCATTCACATATTTACTTTAAAAAAAAAAAGACTGAGTGAAATTCTTCCAAACTGTTGAGCATTAATAGTTCTTTATATATTCTAAACACTAGTTCCTTAGCAGACATAACAAAATATTTTCCATTCTGTGGATTGTATTATATCTCTCTCATAGTATCTTTAAAATTATTTTTTAATTTTTTGATGATGCTGAATTTTTGGTTGATAATGCCATATAAAACACTATCGTGTGATCCAGCATCATAAACATTTGGAGATATGAGTGTCCCTACGCAGACATATTTGTATGAACATTTGTCTTGAGTAAAAACTTACAGTAGAATGTGAAATGACTATGACATGTAGTAGCTACACATTTACCTTTTGAAAAGGCTGCCAGATTTCTGAAGTTTTTGTATCATTTCATCATCTATTACCAGCATTCGGGACTTTTAGTTCCCCCATCTCTTCAGCAGTCCTTGGTATGGCAAGCTTTTTTTTTTTTTAATTTTAGACATTCTAGTAAGTGTGAATTAGTAACTTATTATGGTTTAATTAACATTTATCTAATTACAGATGATGCTAAGCTTCTTTTCATGTGCTTATTTGCCATATATATTGATTTGTTTTGATCAATATATGTGATTTTCCCTTTGAAAAGAAATATATAAATGCAGAGTATCTCAGAGTATCTGAAATAACGGAAGTTGCAAAAATCTTTTCACTTTCTTTCACAACAAAATTAATATCTCGTTATTCATCCTGACTTTTAACACTCTGCTTTTCCCCCAAAGTTTTACTTTTTCTTATTGTATTTTTTATGTGTATTTAGTCATGAATTTCTAGCTACTTATTTTAATTTGTTCATTTCTGAGATATTTAAGACTGCAGTATTATTAAAATAAACAGCAATAAACTATTACCAGCCTTTACAGGAACATCATGCATTTGCTGATCACATCCTTTTTGTGGTATGTCTTAGTAATGATCATATTAAAAACAGGTCCAGCCTTAAACAGTGATACTGAAATATAATATGAAACTTTTATTTGTCATGGAGAAAACACTAGCATGAGCTAGTCTTCTGCATTAACAGTCCTGGCTAGAATGTGGTTGGCTTAATTTCTGTTACTTTTATGATTTTTATTAACTGTCAGGAAATTGACTTGAACCTGACTTCTTTTAAAGATAACTATTGGATGAATAAGAAAGCTAAACTACTTTCTTATTTTCTCTTTCTCACTTTATCTGTTTTCCTCAGGTAATACACATGACAAGCATGGAAACAGGAGAGATTATATTAATAAAATCTGCAATTAATTAATAATCTCTATTAAAAAATATCTGTGTCATGTTGTAAATCATTTTATCTATTTAAGTTAGGACTACTACAAAGTCTTTGGTTTAATTTTCATCAACTACAAAATTAAAGGTGAATTTTACATTAAGAGCCAAGTGATCTTGACTAAATGAGTAAATAAGTGTAAAAAAGTGGGTGGTTTAATCACTTGCAGTAAGTAAGAAAAGGTGATCCCAGCTAACTAAAAGAGAGATTACTTGGTTTCCAATCATCCTTTTCTCAATCCAACATATTCTTGTTTAACTGAAAAAAGATGCTGTGGTCGTTATGGGTTATGTGTTCCAGCAACATCCCAGACAAAAGCTAGCAGGTGAAAAGAAATTTAGTGACCTCCTACTAAGATGCAGGAAAGGCAAAATGAAAGAATGTGTAAAGCTAGCCCAGAGAATCATGTCTAAGTGCTCTCTTCTGACTTGTCCAATGCACAAATCCGCTACCTTGTAGTCTTAACTTTCTTTGAATTGGACTATGTTTACAATTACTTTTTCTTCAATACTCTATTCCCTGAGTTAGCTTTTATTTTTTTAAGATTTATTTATTTATGCATACAAGAACTGGGGTGTAGGCCAAAGGTTTGGCGGTGAGCGGATACAGAGTGGGGAGCAGAACAGGTGTATAGACCGAAACACATTGCTAAGGGGAGCAGTGGAGAAACCAGAGAGGTCTGCTGTGCCACATGTGGGTTAGTTCCCCGGGGATCAAACTTAGGCCCCTGTGGTGACAGCACTGAGATTTAACCCCTATGTCACCAGGGAGGTCCCCAAGTTATCATTGATTCCTCTGCAGAGGCATCATGAATGTGCGCTTCCAGTTTCAACATATATGTAAAATGGTCAAGGAATCCAGTATTTATGCTAATTACTAGCTATATATTGATAGATCTAAATTCCCTAATCTCGTATGTCTGTGAAATGAATTAGAAGAAAAAAAATCTATTTTTGTCTGGCTGGGTGATCCCAGTAACTTCTAATTCAATCTTACCTCTTCCACTGTAAGATTTCCCTATGATAATGTAGCCCATAGCAGTAGAGGAGAGACAGAGAAGAAAAAAAAAAAAAGCAACAACTCTGAGTCAATGTTTTGCTCTTTACAAAATAAACATTATATCCTTCCATGCAGCCGTCAAATAACATAGAAAACTGACTTAATCAGGATAAACCCAAGGTCATTTAACATGGTTAGGCATTTATTACTAAAATGTCACCTATAACCTCCTCAAATGATTAGATTCTGCATTTAAAAATTCACTGTGAATGCAGTTTAAAAAGCAAAATAACTACTGTTCAACCATTCTGTTTCACTCAGGGTCTTAGATGCTGTTTTGTGACATCCATAGAGTGCTGTTAGTAATTTAAATAATTAAGCTTTGGAAGATTGGTATGTTAATTTAATTAAAATCTCTCTGCCAATTGTTCTTCTTGTTATTTTGCCATGTCTTATTGCCAGAACTTTCATAAGCTCTGGAAGCTATTGAGGAAAGAGCTTACAATTTGCAGTAATTTCCCATTTTTGTTTAAAATGATATTCATTCTAAAATTTCATTTAGTCATTTATCCAAGATGGTACTACACTGTATCCAGGATTACAGGCCTGTCATTTTGAAATCTTCAAGTGATTTAATGCTGACTGTCCTCTCCAGCTCCATAGTAACCTGAATACATTGCCTTGAAGTAGTAAACACACTGCTTGACATCTAAATACATGCAGAACTTTTGCCAAAGACACAGCATTTACTAATGATTTTCAGTGGTGTCAGCCAGAAGAGTGTCAGTGAAGGCCAAGTAAAAGCTTCAACTTGAGAGTCTCGATATTGATCACCAGAAAACCTTGGCCAGAGACAATGTTTTTAGGCCATGCGTTTTGCAGGTGAATTAGAAAATTAAAGATGATGTTAGGAACTTTTGGTAACAAATCTAAAGGCAATGCATAGGCAGCAGGTAACCCAGGCCAAGAATCTCAAGACCTAGCACTACCTCTAGTTCTGTACTTTGAAACTTTGGGGAGAAACACTTTGCCTGTAGGAATTTATTTAGAGAGAATTTGATTTAAAATATGAAATAAAAGGGAACAGACCCTACCAAAAAATACAAATATCATTAGGTGTGATTACAGATGGGAAACCAGGCTTAGAGAAACCCAATGAGTTTATAATTGGAGACACCAGGATTCAAACAGATAAATGGTTGTCTTAAGAGGCCATGAATTCACGCTTCCACACAACATATTTGTTCCAAAGTGAGAATATTGGAGTCAAGTGGAAGTGAAGAAAATTGAAAAAAAGTCACTTTCGTTTCCCGAAAGTATCCTAATTTTTCTTTATCTTCCCACTGCCCAGGGTCATCCACTATGGTGCCCACAAGGTCGTGACATTGCCCATCTCAACTGTCTCTCCACCCACACCAGACAATTCTACCATCCTTTTCTTCTCAGTAAAAATAGCTAATCATGACTCTATGAAAAAAAAAAATTCTTTGAAAGCATCAGAGAAGAGGGAAAGCCCACTACAAAGTGTTTTGCAATAATTTTCATTTTCGGTTGTATGATCATTTAAAGATACTCTCCCAGTGAAGACAACCCTCCCCTTCAATATGGGTACCTCTGTGACTGTTTCCTCCACAGAATACGAGGGAAATGATGTAGCACTGTCATCTGGGCCGAGGATGCTTTTTACATTGTCTCTTTAAACACACATCTTTACAAACCAGCTACCACGTTAGGAGAGGCCCAAGGTACATGAGGAGGCCTGCAGGGCAATGCATTGTATCCTCTAACTGAGCTTCCAACAGACCAACAGGATACACTCTCAGCAATGTGGGTATCTTGGACTGTGCACCAGTCCAAGCTTACAAATGAATCCAGTCCTGTGTCTTTTCACGGGAGAGAGGTCAAGCAAGAACTGCCCAGATAATCCCTAGTAAATCCACAGAATAGAATACAATATATATTTTGTGGTGTCATGAGACTTTTTGCCTATATAGCAATAGGCAATTGGCATATGCCTAAGTTATCTATCATGGTAGATGATGAGAGAAAAAGCAATAGATACTGGGAGACTGGACAATCTCTAGAAGACCCGACACACTTGATGAAGGGAAATCATTGATGTGGAGAATCCTTTGACCTTTTTGACAGTTTTGTTGAGCATGAATAATGAAAATGGGATTTTTCTTATACTTGGGAATTAATATATAGGGATGATGATTTGATATGAAATGGGTGAAAATGTGGAAGATATACTCTTCTATTTCAACAGTCTTGAGTCCATCCTCTCATGTTAGTACAGAGCGGTTTAGAAATGACAAAAAGCAGCATGTGTGAGAATTCAATTCTCTATTATGTTATTCAAAGTATATCTTCTTTTTTTTAAGTTTCTACTTTAATTTGACAATTGGTTCCATTAGTTTATATAATACCACCACCACTTATTTGATTTATACTTTAGAGGAGTACTGGTCCCTCGAAAGGAAGATAGAAATTTAACTCATATACACATAATCTTTCCATGTTCAGCCCAGATGTTTCCAAGTTATTTCCATTAAATGCATGAATGTAAGTTAACATATTAATAAAGTTACTGTATATATATGAATGTATATCTCTGTTGCCTTACCTTTCCACAGAGGTCAGTTATTTAGTTCTATAAGACTTGTGATGAAAAATAAGTCAGCCCCAGAAATACCTTTTTACTGCCTATAGGCAAAAACTTTGAATAAATTTTAGCTCGTTCTTTTGATATTTTTCCCATCTCTAAATTACATGCTTGTCATTATCGAATTACATCCCTATGTGAGTTTAGTCTATACCTCTGTTTCTTTGTTATACTCTGTTTTTTTCATCCTCTTATCTTTTGAAAGAAGATATGAGAATTTTGTTATTTCCCTCTTCAGTAGTTTTATTGGTATGAATGTACCCAGCAGACCTTCAGCTCTCTTATAACAATACTCAATGACTGCCCACTATATGATACACAATTCTGAAATGCCTTTCTATACATTTGAAGTCTATTAGTATGTGAAAAAAGATTAAATGTCTCACCTTAGAGGTAACATTAAAGTAAACTAAACATGATAAATGATCCATAAATTAAAAGGAATATTAGAAGCTGATAAATCTATGGCCAACTTAAAAGTATGGCAAGGAAGGGCGTCCCTGGTGGCGCAGCGGTTAAGTGTTGTGCTGTGGAGCTGTTGGCAGTGATCATGCGAGTTTGACACCCGGCTGGGGAGATTCCCACATGGCACAGCAGACCTCTCCTGCCTCACCCACTGCTCCCCTCAGCAGTGTATTTCCATCACTCTGCCTGTTCTGCTCCCCACTCTGTCTCTGGTGAACCCTCTCTCCACCACACGCCTCTTGCCTGTACCCCAGCTTGTATGCATAAATAAATAAATCATAAAAAACGTATGGCAAGGAAAAGGATATCTGGAGTTGCCTGAAGGGAAAGTAGGAAAGAGTTTACATAGAGTCCTAGGATGTAACACTTCTTTACAAAGTGACATTTGAGAAAACATGTAAATGAAAGATTGGTCATGCAAATATTATATTTTGGTGAAGGCATTCAAGAAAGAGCATGTCTAAATTTGATCAGGAAGTTTAACAAGGTGGTTATCTTTGCAGGAATGGGAAAAAGGTTAGTAGATTTGGTGAAAGAGGAAAAAAAAAGAGATCATGAAAGGAACTGTGGACTTGTATAAGAACTTTGGTTTTTCTTATGTGTGGTGGAAAAAAGTTTGCAGAATTTTGGAGAAATGAGCAGCCTTAACAAACTAATCTGACTTTTGCACTGAAAATAGAATTATAAAGGCTGATGGTGTTGGAATGGAAAGACAGTGATAATATCACAAGAAAGAAATGATGGTAGAACAGACCCAGAGGCAGCAATAGAGTTGTGAGAAGTGCTCAGATCTGCATGTATTTTCAATGTATGCAAACAGCATTTTCCAAAGAAATCTATGTGAAAAAGAAAAAAGAGGCTTTAAGCATGGAGTCATAGGTTTAACATCTGAAATGATGAGAGTTGTCATCAAATGAGATAAGGATGGTCTCAGGAGAAGCATACTGAGATGAAGAGAATTAGAAATTCATGTTTATGCATATCTGACTAGACAAACTGCAATCTGACACTGAAACAAAGACCAATACCACAAATGTAATTATAGACGTTAGCGCAGAGATAGATCCATGAGACTGAAAGTCAGCACCAAGGAAATTGCTGGCACGAGCTGATCTGGGAGCTGCAGGCACAAAGCACCTGAGAGTGACAAGCATGCCCATGTGCCCATGTGCCCATGTGAGGGTGCTGCAGAAATGAGCTACTCTGAAAGCCCTAGGCAAGAGCTCTGGGCAGATCCCACTGGTGTGAGACATTTTGAGTCACAGGTACCAACAGCAAGCTAGTACTATACAGGAAAGTAACTTAGAGCCATGGGTGCAGACACTCAAACTGTGAGTGGGTTCCATGAGAGCTAGCTACTCTACTTCCTGCAAGATCTACAGGCAAGGACTACAATGGTGTGCTTCACGCTCTGGACGTGTCTGAAATGGGTCTTGGGATATGCTAGATGCAAGTAATCACACTCTGGGTCAGTTTCCAGTTATTGAGCAACTATAGGGTCAAGCACTTCACCCCCTACGGAGAAGCTGCAGGTATACGATATCCCTTCCGAAGTGGAGTGCTGTGCTGTGCTGTGGTATTCCTGCTGAGACCTTCTCTCCACTGTTCCTATTCTTTCAACAGGGTCTTTCACGTTTGGTTATGGAGATGGTGATCTAGTCTTCAGCAAGACTCACTGTTCAAAGGGAATCGTTCCAAATGTTGTTTCAGGTTTATTGTGTCTGTGAGGAGGTGGTGAGCCCAGCATCTCACTGCTCTGCCATCCTAAACCTCCTCAATCATTACATCTATTGCATTGAATACATTTTGTTTCTGGGAATACCAGACAGGGAGACTTCATCACTATCTCCTCCCAACACATGGCCTGCACCACCACATACACTCACACAGACACCCAGAGAACTTTTGCCAGGAAGTAAATGCGACCATTCCAAGCACACAGAGCTTCAATTACTCTGTCTGAAGTAGCACTTCTCGATTATTCTAAAAAGTGTCACTTGTTCCTGGTCTGAGTTTCTCAGTACTTTCTGGACTTGTGTTGAGTCTATATTTTTTTGTTTGCTTCTGTTGTATATTTCATTTGTTAACATTAGTCTAAGTATTTCTGAATCTTTTTTCAAGTCTCTCATCAAGTAATGGCTACAGCAGCTTTTTTTCTCTTCTACAGCATGTTTATTACTTCTTATACTTTTATATTTCTATGAAACAAAAAGCTTTGTTTATATGTCATGTTGTGCTTTGAACATAATTCCTCTGTCTCTCCATTCTATGATATTTAACATATATTTTTGTTCCATTTTGGAAATTTCACACATCCCTTTGTCTAAGCCTGGCGATCATTCATCCCTATTATTAATCTAATATTGTTCTAATAAATGATCTAAATATTCTAAGTCATTAGAAAGTCATTAGAGTTTATTGACTTTTACAACAGAAGCACATGTACCCTTCACTTCTTTAAATCTCAGAAGAGACAGATTAGACTATAGCTACTTCTGAGAAATAATCCTATGATCTGACATTTATTGCTGGGACAGGTGGTATTGTCTAGTTCCTTCTGTCAGGAATAAGTTAGTATTTATGTGGCACTTCACATTTTCAAAGTGCTCCTCAATCATTAATGAAACATTTCCCTCTACATTTCTGTCAGCGAGGTCAGTAAAACTACCAGTAACTAGAACCACTTAATAACAAAATGGTGAAAGTTATCATAATCCTCTCTGTTACATGGTATTAATTTTCAGCCAAGTAAAATTTGAGCATTATTAAATCCATTGGCTAGGTTGAATTAAATTCCATCAATTAACAGTAAGGACAAGTTACTATAAATGTTGTTATGGAAATCTTAAAATATACTTCCTCTTTCCAAAGCAGGCTGCATTCAATGAGATCAACTAATAAATATAATAAATACTCTCTGGCCTAAAGGCTATTCTTTTAATTCAGAGAGGAGAGAATTCTAGAATATCACTCAGAATTGAATAATTTAACAGAGATTGAATAAACAACAGAAATATAAGTCAGCGTTTTGCAAATAGATAATAATAGTAGGCAATATACTCAGATATTGTTGAACTTAGACACAAGGGAAATATTATGTTCTCGTGCTGTTACCAAAAAGTCCTTGTTGAAGCACTTTTGCATCTATGCTCATCAGAGATAGTGGTTATGCAGTTTTCTTTTTTGTCATGTCTTTGTCTAGTTTTGGAATCAGGATAATGTTGACTTCACAAAATGTGCTTTGAAGTTTTCCCTCACTTTGAATTTTTTGGAATAGGTATTTGAAATTTTGGTAGAATTCTGTACTGAAGCTATCTGGTTATTTGGAAAGCTTTTGATTACTGTTTGAATTTCCTTACTTGTGATTGTTCTATTCAGATTTTTTAGTTCTTCCTGATTCACTCTTGGATAAATTTGTAGAAACATACAAGATTCCATTTCTTGCGGTAGTCTAATTTGTTTCTTATTACTCATGATCTTTGATATTTCTTGGAATACAATATTTCAACCCTCCACCTTTGTCTTAAGTATCTTTGTTTTATGTTACAAAAAATAAGCATTTTTGAGGTAGCTTTAATTTATTATACAGAGTATGATTTAGGGGTATAGGTTCATACTTCTTCAGATATATGAACCTATTTGCCTACCACCAAAGTCCTAATAATCCTCTACCTTTCCCCCAGTAGCTTCAGTTTTCCAGTCATGGTTCTAAGGGTTGTTTTGATTTGGTTTTTTCTATTCCTTTGTTAGGATTATACTTTACATGTGAGTGAAATCATCTGGTGCTTGTCTTTCTCTTTTGGACTGTTTACCTTTTAAAAAATATGAAATCCTGCCATTTCAATAACATGGATGGACCTAGAGGGAATTATTCTGAGTGAAATAAATCAAACAGAGAAAGACAAACAACATATTTCACTCATATGTGGTACCTAAGGAAACTTAAAGTTGGTGTGTGTGTGTGTGTGTGTGTTTGTGTGTATGTGTTTCCCTAATATATGTGCAAGTGTTTAATGGATTGCTTTTATATGGCTTGGATCCCTGATTGCAAACTGTGATGGACACATCATAGGCTGGACTTCCTTGGTTCCTTGTCGGGAGCCATCGGACAGGATGGCCCCTAGCGGTGAGTTACGGCCCTAATTGCCTGAGTTGCCCACATAAGGTTAGGGTCCGATAAGGATGGCCTTGGATCTTTGTTTACCCTCTCCATCTACATTCTTCCCAACTGAGGTCAGCGGGACCATCCCATTATTTCCCGTGTTGTGCTCTCATTGGATCCCCGACCT
>PVIJ01022450.1:0-16159 GCA_004024925.1 Scalopus aquaticus
AAAAAAAAAAAAAAAGAAAATTCACATAATACCATAAAGGGTATGTCACACATCAGTAATATTTTCCACCCCTAATCCAGGGAAATTAACCTTTTTTCTTACTGGTTCTGGGCAATTCAGATATATTTCTCTGCTACTTAGCTGAAACACACATAAATTTTTAAATTATTCCCTTAGAGTTTTGAATCCTAGCTGGCTGTCTTTGGCCTCCAGAGAATTGATTTTTTTTAAGTCACAACCTTTGATGTGAGTTAGCTCATTGTTCCATCAGGGAAGGAACCAATATATAGCAAAACATAGAAGACAAAGCTTCCTGTTGTGGATGGGTGAAGAGGCAACTTCTACAACCAGTATAGTCCCTGACTGTACCTGGCCTGACAACAGCAATTGGTAGGTGGAAGAATGGTGGTATAATCCTCACATAAATCACTCAATTTATGAGACAAAGGGATGGACATAATGATGGAAATAACTATGTAATATACTTAGAGAACAGTGATAAGAAGCAGAAAGCCTCAACTAAGGAAAGATCTTAAGAGAATATGGTGGTTGTATAGATTTTATTAGCAAATCTTAACTGTGGAGCTATGGACGAACTATTTCTTTTTTTGCTAGGGTTCAACCCTAGGGTGAGCACAGAGCATGGGGAAGACATCTTGGTCTCTTCATACACACAAAATGAACCATTCTTAAGTAATCTCAAACTGAGAGGTTGCTCTGATTTCTGTGTCTTGAGAGTGCCAATTCATTAAAATAACCTTACAAAATGTTAATAGTATCACTCCTGAAATGAAGTCAGGATAAAAAGCTGACTAATAATGGTTCTTAAGGATGGCCACTGTGAAGAAGAAAAAAGCAACTTAAAAGCAAAGTCTCTTGTTTGAAATTAATATGGATAGAATAGGTATTTTAAAAAGAAGATTCCAGGAAACAAAATTAGAAATCATGATGTTGAGTCAGAAATATCAAGTAAATTAATTTAAGAATTAGATCTTGATGTATTTGTTCATTTTTTCTTATAAAGCCATCAATTTATTCACTTTAAGTCAATTTAATCATTCATTCATTCAATAAACACATTGAGAAACTTAGTATGCTAGGGACTTTCTTAGGCACTAGGTAAACAGATAAAAGGACATGCTTCATTATCTCAAGAGGCTCAGAGTTTCTGTGATATTTATTAAACTAAACAATTATAAAACAATAAGAAGTTTTTATTGGAGATGTAAACTGATTACTACCAAATTTCTATGGTGTTTGTTAAGAATTATTCATACAAAATTTCAGGCATTTTGGAAATAAGGCTTTCTGAGAATAACTGGAGAATTTAATGATAACAATTTATCAACAATCACATTGGATTGTAGCCTGGGGAAAATGGTAGGCGATCATAATGTTTAGAAGTCGGATATTTTTATCTTCCTCTCTAAGCTAACTTTGAGACTTGTTCTTCGTCTTCCAGATCCAAGGATAGTAATTGGGGATAGAGGAGTATAAAAAGACTGTTAAGGGCAATGTTCTGAATATTATAATTAGGATGATCATTTCTCTATTGAACTTCCTACTTTGCTGGGGGAATATAATAACAATTTATTATTTCTACTGTTATTATGTAAGTGATTGTTATGTGCTAGGTGTTTTTCTGAGTTTTTGTGCATTAGCTTATTAATCTTAAAATAATGCCTGTGAGGTAAGTACTATGATATCCATTGCACTTATGGGCACACTAGAGAGTAAGGAGTTGCTCAAGTGGTCAGTTATAGTCAAATCATGGGCACTCATATTTCTCATTGAAATCTATTACAGGAGAAATGTTCAAGCAGTAATGATACTTGAAGTACTTTCATATTGAGATGAGTTGTTCTCTGCCCCTTAAGCTTTCTTTTTGCCTAGTTTACTGTAAACAACAAAATGTATAGGAAATCAAGATAATTTCAACATCTTGGTATTTTCCACCACTGGTCTCCATATACCCAACTATGTGGTGAAAAAGTTTTTGTAAACTACTTCCGCAATATTTTACAGAATATGAAAGATGAGCTTGATACCTTAAAAACAGAAAAAAAGTATTCAAGCTATTTCTTTTATGTGTTGTATTTCTGCACAATGGTGATTATATCATTATCCCTCCACATTGTCACCTACATTGTTCTTAATTTACCTTTCTGTACCTTTACTCTCAGTGAATTTTTATGTATGATAAAGTATTCCTT
Source organism: Scalopus aquaticus (assembly GCA_004024925.1). Taxonomy (NCBI): domain Eukaryota; kingdom Metazoa; phylum Chordata; class Mammalia; order Eulipotyphla; family Talpidae; genus Scalopus; species Scalopus aquaticus. Next base: position 2,214 of record PVIJ01022450.1, read on the forward strand.
AGAATTCTAGTTAAAAATCCATTATGTTGCTAGGAAGAATCTGTCATAGAGGGAGGTTGAATGACCTTCCCAGTATCACACAGATTTTTATGCCTGAGATATCATACGAATATATGTCTCTCAATTTTTGCTTGATGGTGTTTATACCTGACTTTCAAAGTGGATAAATACATCTGATAAATAAGTACCCCAAATATGTCTGATAAATAAGTACCCCAAACCTTCTAAAATTCAACACTTTATGAAGATTTTGGAGAATTAAAAAAAAATGCGTCTATATGCAGCATTTGAGTTGTAAAGTTAAAAAAAAAAAAACCCTTCAAATAATGACCTCTGTGATTCCTTATCTCACTGTTGTAAAAATAACTTTTTTTGAATGATGTGCTCTAACATGGATTTTACTCTTTAAAAGTAAACTTTATATATCTCTATTTTCTAAAAATCTATTATCTTATAGATGGTGCTTACCTTTGCACTCCCTCCCCCAACCTGGTCTCTGTCTTCATTTATCAGTGTTTCCTTTGCACTTTCCCTTAATTCTGGAAGACTAATGTTCTGCTACACAGTCTTCACCATAATCCCATGATTGACAGATTTGAAAGGTTAAAGCACCTATATCTCCTGGGAAAGATTTTCAATAAATCATCACTTGAGTCTATAAACAATTTTTATTTTATAAAACTATCTTTTGCTTTTTTATTTATATGACTAGCCCATTGATATCAGTGCAACTCGTAAAAATGGTCTGTTTTCATCCTCAAAAGAAAAACAAGGCTACTTCCTTTTTTCCCATTTTTTTCCATTTTCATCAGGTCAAACTTTCCTTTTCTTCCATTTCCCTATCTTTCAGTTTCAGCTTAATCCTTCTACCTGATATCAATGAAGTAGAGTCCGAAAGCATTTCCCTCAGTTGTGAAGTTTTTTTGGTTATGAAGAGGGGTTAGAATGAGTGACTTTTACTCTAAAATGTCTGGCATCTTTTTTTTCTTTTTATAATAGTGGGGTTTTTTTTTGCTTTTTTAAAAAAAATTACTTTATATCTTTTACATTACTGTGTATCCCCCGTAGGTTTTCTACCACCAATTCACCTGTGAACCATCACCATAGTCCTTTGTACTCTTTTCACCCCTATTTTGGTCCCTCTTCCTCCCCCCTCCCCTGTATCTCATTTACAGTTTTACCTAAGGAAAAGAATGGATAAATGATAGCTATTTTTTTTTCAAAAGTCTCTTGTGTAAATTAACATAGTATCTCTTCATTCATTTAATCTTTTATTACTTCAGAATTTATGTGATGACCTCCTTAAATTCCTCAAGATGGCAAAGTAACTGTTCTCCACTTGGTTACTGAGATATATGAATGAATGGACATGGATGGACACAGGAATGAAACATTGCATTGTTTGCAAGGAAGAATTTCTGCACAGATTCTTGCTTTTCTCTGAAGCATTTATTCCCTTGAGGAGAGTTTCACAGTTCACTCACCTGTAAAGAGGGCCTCTGTACCCTTAGGTGTCTTCATAGTCATTCTCCAGATACTACATCCCTGCAGATTAAAGACAGAGTGGGGATTCACTCGATGTTGTTAAAAGAATAGACTTAGATTCAACATACAAGTGAGATCATGCAGTACTTTTGTCTTTTTTGGCTTATTTCACTTAGCTTAGCCTCCTCCATATTCATTTATGTTGTTGCAAATGACAGGTTCTTCTTTTCCAAAGGATTGTCTATCCTCTCTCTCCCTCTGTCTCTCTCTCTCTCTCACATCCATCCACTCATCGATCCATCTATCTAAAGAGTATATATTATATATATATACTTTATACATTTATAAGATATATATATCTCACAACTTCTTTATTGATTTGAGAATAGAATAGTGGTTATCAGGGTGAGAGGTGGAGGAAATAGGGAAATGGTCAGAATGTACAAAATTGCAGTAATGTAGGAAGAGTAAGTTTAGAGATCTAATAACGTACAGAATAATGACTATTGTTAATAATACTATACTGGATCCTGGAGTAGATTTCAGCCGCTCTCATCACAGGAATAAAGGTGACGATGTGAAAGAGATGATACATTAATTAGCTTGATGTCAATAATCATTTCACTATGTTTATGTATACCAAATTATTATGTTGTATACCTTAATAGGTATTTTTTTATTTTAATAAACTGCAAAATAGGAAGAAGCTTATATTCAGAAACTTATGGAATAAGAATGCAGGATGAATTAAAATCCTCTAGAATAGTGATTCAGCTGCTCTAAGAGAAGCTGTGGTTTGGAATAGCAATCCACTCCTAAATGACAGCCTTGGAAAGAAATCCCCTAACTGAGTCTCTGTAGATGCCTTATATCCCCCAGGAATTCCCCATAAACATAATTCTCTGCTCAAGATTCTATTGGCACAATCCCAAGCTTTTCCTAGGGTGTGACAGAGTATTTCTAAATGCTTATATCAGATTCAGTCAAATTTTATTTAGAACTTGGAATATGCTGGATGAGCCTCATTTTATACACTGAAGATATTAAGGTAATTTTATTAAAGGTTTCCCAGCTGACTTTGAAAGTATCAATAACAATGCATAATTAAACATTAAATTCTGTCAGTTGTATCTCCTAAATATTTTCTAAGAAATTCACTTCTCTAAATGGCTGTTGCTATAGCTTTAGTTTAGCCACAACATCCCCTCCAGCCCCCTCACCCCCCAATAATACTACTTCAATTTATTCACATGACAGCCATGGTTATATCTAAATTGCAAATCCTATTATTCTGTAGGTTTTACTATAAAATATATTGAAAGCTGTTAAACTCCAGTTTTCTTATTGTAGACTACATTATCTGGTCTTTCATTAGCTCTTTAGTTTGTTTTGTGTCTCAGTCAGTCACAGATCTTCTAGATGTCTTAGAAACTCTTCCATGACACAAGACGTTTGAATTTGCTATTCTCTCTTCCTAAAATGCTTTCCTTTTACTTTCAAAGTTGGTGGAAACATCACCAATTAAGAGAAGTTTCTAAAAAAGACCACTATGACATGGAATCATCATTGATTATCACAATTCCCTTTTTATGTACTTCTTCTCTTTTATCAATAGTGGTAATTATTATTTTACTTATTTACTCATTGTTACTAAGTTACTCATTGTTTACTAAGTTATTATCTATGTTTCTAAAATGGCGCTCAATGAGTCAGAATCTGAGCCTTCTTATCCGCTGTATTCTCAGTAGTTAGCACATGGTAGATACTAGGTATTTGTTGAATAAAGAAATAATTTATTGAAGTGATGCTAACATATTTGAAATACGTATTTTGGCTATATATCTGAAGTTATATAATTTTAGAGTTGCGTTTTCAATGTCACCTGTAAAGTTTTTTTTTAAACTTTTTAAAAAAGATTTATTTATTTTTGCATACAAGCTGAGGTACAGACCAGAGGTGTGGGGCGGCGAGAGCGTTCACCAGAGACAGAGTGGGGAGCAGAACAGGCATATCGACGAAACACACTGCTGAGGGGAGCAGTGGGCAAGGCAGTAGAGGTCTGCCATGTCATGTGGGAATCTCCCTGCAGGGTGCCGAACTCGCTTTGCTGCTGCCCACAGCTCCACAGCGCAGTGCCCTAACCGCTGCTCCACCGGGGAGGCCTTATGAAGTTTTGTTTCAATAAGCTAAATCACAAATTCCAGCCAGGGTCAGATCTATTATGGATTTTGTGATATTTCAGGCCATTGCATGTTTATGTAGGGGATATATGTTGTGTGAGTGCTGTCAGCTTGGGTAAGAGGGAGTCTGGTGGACTGCCTGACTACTGGATTGAGATGCTCCAGAAACCTGTCCCTTTTCAACTTGGCGGTTGTGAGAAGTAGAAGAGAGAGGCAGTCACCAAAGAGTGATTTTTTTTTCTAAGGCATAAATGAAGGTAATTTTTTTCTAAGGCATATGAAGGTAAGTTGTGGTTCTTAATGAAAATATATCTTACTGGTTTTCTACTTTTATGTCACATCTTGAACATTGAAATACAAGAGTAAATATCTTTGACACTTTTTCTGGTAAAATGATTCTATTGTAAAACACTTGAAGTTTACTTGTCTTTCCAAGACATCAAAACACATGCGCCTAGATTCTTTTATTCTAGAACAGTCCAATTTTCTCTTAATTTAAGGAATGGGTACAGATTAGGACAGAGGAGGAAAAGGTGACTTGTGTGGCAATGAGGAGAATTATCATATCAGTTCTCCCATGAAAATAAAAGCTCAGACTCCTATAATAGCATTTACTACATTGAAATGTTCATATCCTTTCAGTAACAAAAGGAAAATTATTTTATTAACAAATTGTGTAACTTTTTTCCTATGCTTACTTCCAAGGAGAAGCAATATTTTAAAATAGCCCACCAGTGCAACAGAAGCATCTCTAATAATGGCTTTGGTTATAAGATATACTTTGGTGCTTCAGTTTTTACATTACAAAAAAGAGGAAGTGTATTTGGTGAAGTGCATAATTATTCATTTTTTGTTTGATGGGTTTTGTTCTATCTAGCAGTTTCAGATTCAATGCAAGACATTAAGTCTAATTTTGTAATTATCTTATTCCCACTGTCACCTTGAAATGGTGGAGTGGGTCAGTTTAGGAGGCAAGCATACCCACTCCTCACATCACTGCATCTTCTTCCCACCTTCCTGAAACAGTGAGTAAAAGCATGGTCAGTGCTGTAATGGCATCTGGTCAGTCAGAAGAATTTTCATATAGGGCTCTGTGTTGTTGTATGTCCTGTTACACAAAAGATTAAGCTGTCTAGGCTTTGTTTTTAAATATATTTATTAATAAATTTTTGTAGAAGAACTGGGGTATAGACCAGAGGTGTGGGGGTGAGAGGATTCACTCAGAGACAGAGTAGGGATCAGAACAGGCAGATTTACTGAAACACACTGCTGAGGGGAGCAGTGGGCGAGACAGGTGCCACATATGGGTTAGCTCCCGGGGTTGAACTCAGGCCATAGTGGTGATAGTGCTGAGATTTAATCCCTAGATCACCAGAGAGGCCCTGTATAGGCTTTGGTTGAGGAAAATAATGTCCATTCACTACACATGAAGTCCTGAGATGTCTCTGATGGACTAAAACTAAAATACTGCCAGATCAGCATACCTGATATTAGAATAAGTTTCCAGGTTGGCTAGATTTCTTAACACTAGCTAGAAAGAACAGGCTATATATCTTATTAGCAGCCTAAAATTGGACTGAACTCAGAAGTAGCTGCCCATGTTGTTTACTAAGGCAGATATATGTTTGGGGGAAAGATTAATTCACTGTTAAATTTCATAGAAAATATAAACTAATGACATTGACATATTGAGAGTTTTGTCTCAGTATGTGAAACACTTCACATGGTTTTAATGTCTCTAACTTTCAGGTTCTCATTTACGCTTTCCCTGTCTTAGTTTGTCAGCTGTACCCTAATGCAATCTCTTAATGACAGAGATCATCTGATGTTTTTGAAAGCTGTAATGTAAGTAACTCTAGTTAAATATTGTTTGGAGTAATTATAATTTATTTATTTTTTTATAGCCATATTATGAAAAAAAGTGAAGAAATGGAAGCTGCAAATTATACCAGGGTGACAGAATTTGTTCTCACTGGCCTATCCCAGGCTCGGGAGGTTCAACTAGTCTTATTTGTTGTATTTCTATCCTTCTATTTGTTCGTCCTTCCAGTAAATATTCTTATTATTTTTACTGTCAGGTTTGACCCCCACCTGACCTCACCCATGTACTTCCTGTTGGCCAATCTGGCCTTCCTTGACATTTGGTATTCCTCCATCACGGCCCCTAAAATGCTAGTAGACTTCTTTGCAGAAAGAAAGATAATTTCCTTTGGTGGGTGTATTGCACAGCTCTTCTTCTTACACTTTGTGGGTGCCTCAGAGATGTTCTTGCTCACAGTAATGGCCTTTGACCGCTATGCTGCTATCTGCCGTCCCCTCCACTATGCTACCATCATGAACCGACGTCTCTGCTGTGTCCTGGTGGCGGTCTCCTGGATGGGGGGCTTCATTCATTCTATAATACAGGTGGCTCTTATTATTCGGCTTCCTTTCTGTGGACCCAATGAGCTAGACAATTACTTCTGTGACATCACACAGGTTGTCCGGATTGCCTGTTCCAACACCTTCTCAGAGGAGTTGGTGATGATCTTTAGCAGCGGTCTGATCTCGGTGGTATGTTTCATTGCTCTCCTAATGTCCTATGCCTTTCTCCTGGTCATGCTCAAGAAACACTCAGGCTCAGGTGAGAGTACCAGTCGGGCTGTATCTACTTGCTATTCCCACATTACCATTGTGGTGCTAATGTTTGGGCCATCCATCTACATTTATGCTCGCCCATTTGACTCTTTTTCCCTAGATAAAGTGGTGTCTGTGTTCCATACAGTGATATTCCCTTTACTTAATCCTATCATCTACACATTGCGAAACAAAGAAATAAAGACAGCCATGAGGAAGTTGGTCAGCAGATATGTTTTATGTAAAGAGAAGTGAAAGATAAATGGTATATTTTATAGTCCTTCTGAGGGTCACCTTCCTAAAGTAGGAAGCATTTGCAGCAGTAATAAATGCTACTTTCAGTACCTCCTGTCATCTAAACTCTTAAAATTTCACTAAGTTTTTCCTCCACTTGGTGAAAAGGCATAGAAGTTAAAATGAAAAGAAATTTACTCCTACCCTCCTTAAAAAATTTGGCAGATCATTATTAGAATTTAAGGTATAATAATGACCTGCTAAAACACACCTTTGCACTAATTGTTTTCTGAATGACTATTCTTGAGAACTTTAACAGAGGGAGAATGCGTACAAAAATACAATGAAATAAATTAGACCTGGAACATGCATCCACTATGAATATGAAGATGTAAATGGCTAGCATATGAATGTGAGCAGCTTTAAGTGACCAAATTAAATATTGATGTCATGTTTCACTCTCAGGCCAGTTGGGTGGTGTTTGGTAAACTATCTCCCTAGAAATGGAAAGACAGATTTCTTTACCCTTTATTTCGTTCTTTTCCCAGAGTTAATGGTGGAAAATGCGGATTCATTTATACAAGCTACTTCACTCTTATTTCAGGTGGTAGCCACTCAGCAGTATTGGTGCTGGAACTCAAGATTTTGTTACATCCTAGAAGTAATTTTTATGAATTCTCAGTGGAGTGTCATTTTGCTGCTTTATGATACCACTTGTTTCCAGAAGTCTCCAGCCAGCTAATGGCTTTTATAAGTCTTTACTTACATCCTGCATAGTGAAAACAGTGTTGGGGGAAAGGGAGTCTAGGTTGACTGGTATTGATAGACATATGGCTGTGTGATTCTTAAAAGACCACTATCTCCTTTTCCATTTTTGTATATTTTCTGTATTTGTTAATTCTGCCTCTGGTGTTTATATTAGTAGGATGTTACTTTTGTTGATATTACTTTTGTTGAATTCAGAGTTCTTTCCCACAAAGCCATTTTTTAGTACATATGGAAGAGACTGGCATGTATCATTTTCTATTTTACTCTTCTCTGACACTGAGAAACAAATTTTAACCATGCTTCAGAATGTAAAAGATAGATGAGAATATTTGGGTTCATAGAAATTTATTTAAATTACCTCTTCAATTTCAAAACTAGGGTGCCTATCAAAGAACAGAAGCACTTTCTGTGCTTTGAGGTTTAGTTTTATATTTTATTTGATAGTATAAGATGACTAGGATTTGAGGAAAATAGATTCCTGTCAACATTGGAAATGACTATATGTGAATGAGTTACAAAAACAATCCCAGAGTTACCCTATATTTGTTTTTAATTGAGGAGATACTTTTGTGCCAACCCATTGTACCTCAAGTACAAAGGATTGAATGATAATGCATTAAGTTTGCTCTTTGCTTTGGATAGTTTCCCCTCTGACAACCCACTTACATCTTCCATGGTACAGCAACTCCTCTTCTAAGAGCCCAAAAACACTGATTGGAATCACTATTCCTGAATTTTGCATTGACTTCTCATTCCCTGGAAATTAATAAAATAGTAGACTTCTCTAATATTTTACAGCAGTGTGAAAAAATTAACATGTGAGATATATGCACATATAAAATAAAAATTATGTTTCTAGATTTTGTTTCCTATTGTTATTTCTCTGTATCTGAATCAACCAGACTTCCATTCACTTTGCCACTTATTCTTGAGTTAGCTAAGGTTAATATTCTTGGGAAAGAGACAAGTGATAATATACTCTTGAAATACTGGTTTTTATAATTTTACTGAAAACTCCTTAATATTCTTTTGGTCAGAAGAAATTTACCCTCTTGTGCATGTTAAAAACATAACCTGAAAACCTGACATAAAATTTGGCTTACTATAAGGCTCTGTAGTATACTTCCCTTAAATTCTTTGAAGCTATTCTACTTTTTTTTTTGCTTTTTACTTTCTGTGTTGCTATAGGAAGATGTCTGATGTTAACCTGCGAAGGAAAACCCCTTCTAAGTTTTTTGTGTGTTTTCTAATGTCCCTAGAATTTTTTTCTTTAAATTTAAAATCCTGTAGTTCTATTACGACATTTCAGAGTGAATGCTGTCATTTTTTTCATTAATACTCAATTTATTTCAGGAAATGTAATGCTTACAGTTTTAAATATTTGTTTTGTCATACCTGTAAGACTTTTCACAGAATACCAAAAGACAAAGAAAGCAAGCTTCTATTACCTGTTTTTTTTTCCTCCTTGTTTTAAGGCTTATTATAAAGCTACAGTAAACAAGTGACTGGTATCAGTGTAAACATAGTCAAGTAGATCAATAGGCTACAACAGAGGGTGCATAAACAGACTCCCACAAATGGGAAACTGATTTTTGTCACAGATACCACTACAGTTCACTGGGAAAAGAAAAATTTAAACAAATGATGTTCGAGTTACTATTGATATACGTATAGAAAATAATGAACTTAGAACTCTATCACACTGCATACACAAAATTATTTGAGTTATTGAGTTAGGTGGTAGACCTAAGTGTAACAGTGAGGGGAAAAAAGCTACTAGAAGAAAACAGAAAAATATATATCTATTTTACATATTTGGGTTAAGCAGTGATTTCCTAAATAGCACAAGAGAAGCTGCAATCACAAAAAGTGACAAATTGAACCTCAAAAACATTACAAATTACTGTCCTTCAAAACATACCATTATGAAATTGATAAGCAAATAACACCCCGGGAGTGAAATATGGACTCTCTTAATCTTGCTCCAAAATAGGCAAAAGATTTAAAGAGACACTTGAGAAAGAATACAAATAAGTGACTTGCAAGCTCATGAAAAGATTTACTGTTATGAGTCATCTGGGGAAATGGCCCACAACATATGAGCATGTGGTTGGGCACAGAGCTCTCCCACTACTCTGCAGAACAGGCATACATTTGTCCCAGCAAACCTCCGAAGAAGAAGAGAAAGTGGTTTATCAAGTGCCCCTAGGAGCTTATAACATTCTGGATACCAGACCCTTTTATGTAAATGACCCTGTTGATTGTCCATGCTGCCTTCAGTGGGTCCTAACTCAGTGTCCGCTAAAGGAGGTGGAGCCTGCACTCTGGATTGGTTAAGTTTTCAAATGCAAGGTGGAGCTGCAGATGAGTCATTCATTCACTATGTCCAGAACTGTGTAGCCCTGGGAAGGACAGTGTCTCCAGAGCTGGGAAGACCTCAGGATGTCACAGTATGAAAAATAGAGGAAAAAAAAACAAAACAAGAAAAAGAAAACAAACCAAATGTTGATGAATTTGGCAGATTAACTTGAATTCTCATATATTTCTGTTGGGAATTTAAAATAGTTCAACCACTTTGAAAAACTAAAGGATAATTCAAGGGAGATGTAGACGTACATTTACCTTATGATCCAAGAACCCAATTGAGAAGTGTATAACCACAAGAAATGAAAACACATATCCACAATGTGTTAGAATGTTCATGGAATATTCTTAAGATTTGAAGTAATCAAAATGCCCATGAAAGGATAAAAATGATGAAACTTTTGGATTATATGCATATAAGGGAACATTATTCAAAAAGAAAAAGGAATAACTGCCACTAACGGAATGATAAGCATGGACCTCAAAATCATAATGCTGACATAAAAAGCCAGATCAAGTAGAATACATGAGATGTGACTCTATTTTTACAAAATCCAAGGAAAAGTAAAACTAATCAGTGATGTTAGAAATTACAGAAATTTAGTCCAGTGCTTCTCTGTGCATTTTAATGCATATAAATTATATTTGAAGACATATAACCAAGAATTTATTTTCATGCTCACTTGTAAATACATATAATTTCTGGAAGGACAAAAATAGGAATTTATATTAAATTTCTGCTAGGAGGTATGGATATAATGGATATATGAGCTTAAATAGGAAGAAGGTTTCTCATTGCACAAATTATTTTTTTTATTTCTGAGACCTGAAACTATTACTTATTCACAAATGAATACATTAAATAACAAATGTTTAAAAAAGCATAATTTATAAATTATATAACTATTCAGAGAGTTATGCCATTCAAGTTTCCAAGGGTTATTCTTGTTTCCATGTATCTTATTTCTTGTCCATCAACAAGTCCTTTAGTGAAATCTTTGGAGACTCAGCTCCAATAGCAAGGGAAACAAAAACAAAAATAAAAAAACAGGACCAAATCAAACTAAAAATCTTTTGCATTGTGAAAGAAACTATCATTAAGACTAAAATAGACCCTACTCAGTGAGAGAAAATATTTGCCTATCATACACCTGATAAAGGATTAAAATCCAAGATCTACAAAGAACTCATATGATTCAACAAAAAGAAACAACTAATATAATAAAAAATGGTCAGAAGAGCAAAACAGATACTTCATCAAAGAGACACATAGACAGCTAAAAAACACACGAGAAAATGTTCATTATCATTTATTATCAGGGAAATACAAATAAAAACCACAATGAAATATCACCTCATACTTGTGAGAGTGGCCCACATCAAAAAGACCAGAAACAAGTAAGTAATTCAAAATATTAAAATATTAAAAATAGATCCACCATAAGATCCAGTAATCACAGTACTAGGCATTTTCCGAAAGAATGCAAAATACCAGTTAAAAGGGATATATGCACTCCTATGTTCAGTACAATACTATTTACACTAACCAATTATGGAAACAACCTAACTGCCCAAGGACAGAAGAATGGCTTAAGAATGGCTTACCTATTAAAAAAAAAGGTGAAATCTACATTTGTGACAAGGGTGCAACTGGAGGAGATCATGCTAAGCAAAATAAATAAAAAAGACAAAGACAAATACTGGATGGTTTTACTCATATGTGGAATATAGAGAGTAGTCAAAACCATACAAAAACAGCCCAAGAAATCTAACTGTAGAATTGAGGCTACCAGAAGAGGAGGGAAAGGGTAGGACTTAAAATGTGGAGGGGCCCAATGGACTGTGGTGGAGGATTGTGGATGCCTTGGTGGTGGGTATGGTGTGGTAACATGCATCTGAAGAGTTGTGAACCTATGAATCATATACAGTGTTGTAAACCAATGTTACCTCAGTAAAAAATGTAACTGAAATAAAACATTAAAAAGAAAACCCTAGTCCTCTTTACTATTTCTCTAAAATATATCTTTGTTATAAAATCTTTTATCTCCTGTTCCACCTCCAAGTCTAATTTACCATCATCTCTTGTCAATAGTACTCCAGGCTGGTTGCCTTGTTTCTACCTTTTGCTTTCTACTACCCATTCTTTACTAGTACCCAGAATAATCTTTTTAAAATGTAGATCAGATAATGGCGCTCCTCTGCTTCTAACATTTCACATTTGCAAACTACTATATTGGCACACTGGCCTTTTTGCTGCTTTCTCATTTCTTCTCAGTATACCATCCCCTTCTTGCTTCATGGCCTTTTATCAACTTTTCCTTCATATCTTCACATGGGATATTCGTGACACCATTATCTCATCTGAATGCCACTTCCTGAGCAAGGCTCTTCAGGCCAGCTTACCCAGCAATCTCTTCCCTTTCCTTTGCAGTATGTCTGTTGTTTTGACACAGCATTCATCACCATCAGATGTTCTCTCTTGGGTGTCTTTGTTTATTGCTTGTCTCTGTGAATTAGAAATTACAGTTCCCAGGGCCTCCCTGGTGACACAGCGGTTGCGTGCTGCACTGTGGAGCTGTCAGCAGCGCTATGTGAGTTCAATGCCCAGCCGGGGAGAATCCCACATGGTGCGGCAGACCTCTCTTGCCTCGCCCGCTGCTCTCCTCAGCAGTGTATTTCTGATCTGCCTGTTCTGCTCCCCACTCTGTCTCTGGTGAACCCTCTCGCCGCCCCACACCTCTGGCCTGTACCCCAGCTTGTATGTATAAATAAATAAATCTAAAAAAAAAAAGAAATTACAGTTCCCAGGAACAGGAGTCTTTTAAAAAAACTAATTCAATATAGCCTGGCTTATGATTTTAGCTTCTAAGATCATCTAGAAATAGACATCTTTTTCCAGAAACAATAAAAAATCCTCATTCTGAGGATTAGCTTATATCTTAGATTAGTTTTATTTTAAGTATTGTGGCAAACATTAGGAATCAAGTTCACTGACAATGTCTACAGTTATGAAACAAATAACATTTTAAAAAGTCTTTGGTGGCATTAAAAGCTGTAACATATTCCAAAACGGGGTTTTTCTCCCCATATTTCTCCATATATTTCACTTCTTCTTGCTTTTTAAAATCAGTACCTTCTTCTGTCTGTAAAGTTTATTTGTATATATGGCTTCACATAATGCTGTTCCATACTTTGTCTTTTCATGTTCATTTCCTATTTTCCCAATATGATCTGTGCATTTGTTCTATTTAATTTTCCCCTCCTTGTTGTCTAGATTTGTATCATCATTTTCTCCTCTATTTTTCCTATTTCCCACTCCCCCTACTCCTATTTCATAAATAAACACATTAGAATGAAAAATGACTGATTGTGCATGGTATTTATTTAAAATTTTATGTATAGTATTTTAATTTTTTAGATAGCGAGAAAGTGCTTTTTTAAAAAAGGCAAAATCAGATCTACCAAAATTTATGTTGCTTTCTACTACATGTTTCATAGTTATTTTCCTTCTGTTTAATATTCAGTTGAACAATAAATGTTTCCACATCATTGCTGAAGCAGAGCAAAGGGGACAATTATTCCAAAAATTAAAATTATCAAATACCAAGACCACAGTAAGATCTAGTTAGAACACCTCTGCTACAGAAATCAGTCATTCCTTCAACATGCAATTTCTTTATCTAGTAAGGATTATGTAAAGGAGTCTTTGTGAACATCATTATTTTCTCCTTGCCTGTCCCTTTGTCACCAGAAATGTTTAATCTAACACATTTATCATGTACTTGACTACATTATTTCCTTTCTTTTTATACCAATAATTTACCATCAGCTATGCTGCTGTTCTCTTTTTGAATTGCAGCATAAAATATAAAATAACTTTCCATGACTTTCTACTCATTCAGACCTAATAAGCATGCTTGTAACTTAATTATCTCTGTCACTGATGGAATGCAGATGTAAGAACCCAGAAGTGACACAGTGTCTCGTTAACTGATAAATGTTTGAGTATTTGTACCTAATAGATCTCTAGTTTAATTCTTTGATTACTTCTTTTCGGCATTCTAATAATTCCCACTGAAAGTGTTCCACAGCTTTGTTATCCTTCAAATTCCCAAAGTACATTCTCTGTTGCGTCACAAATTGGCCTTGTATTTCAACATGTAAGAGGCCCCTCTATGAGAAGTGATTTTTGAGAACAAAACAGGAATCATCAGTTATTGTCCCTTTCATTAGATGGTGATGTCTGCTGTGTGAGAGTAGTGTTGGATTGCTGGAAAGGTAAATGTTTTTATCATTCAT
>PVIJ01022451.1:0-16150 GCA_004024925.1 Scalopus aquaticus
CCCAGCCCGCTCCTCGCGCCCCGTCCTGCCCCTCCGGCCCCGCCCAGTGCGGCGCGCCCCGCCCTCCGGTCCCTCCGGCACCACCCTCGAGTCGTGCCCCACCCCGCTGACCCCTTAGGCCCCGCCCCTCAAGGCGCTCCTCTCCCTCCCTCCGTCGGCGCCACCCTCGCGGCGCGCCCGCTCCTCTGGCCCCGCCTGGTGACGTCATGCCTCCGCGCCACCGCCCGCCCCGCTCCCCCATTTCTGGTCTGGCTGCGCCGCTCCGCCGACCCTCGCCCGCCGCAGCCGCTACCCCGCCGCCGCCGCCACCGCCGCCAAAATGTGAGTGACACGACGCGATGCGGCGCGGGCGGCCTGGCCCCCCGCCCCAGGCGGCGCCCCGCGGTTGTCGGGTGGACGCGGAAGGGCTAGGGCGGGGCGGCCGGGGCTTCCCGGAGGTCGGAAGCGTCCCCGCCGCCCCGGCCCGCCTTCGCCCCTTCTCCTCCTGTCTCCCCTTGGCCCCAAGGCCCGCAAGAGGGGAGGCGCCCACCTCGCCCGGCCCGGGCCGTCTGCTCGCTCCCCGGGCGCTGGGCTGGGCTCCGGAAGTGGCAGAGGAAGGACCTCGGCCCTGCCTCGAGGCACCTGCGTGCCCTGGGCGAGGTGGCAGGGCCCTAGTCTCCCTCTCAGTAAAGTCCCCTTTGGTAGCCCATGAAAACGTGGGTTTCCCGGGGCAGCGTGCAGAGAATGCTGTAAAGAATCACGAAGGACCGTCTTTGCCCGCTCGTCTGCTGTTTGCTCACCTGCAGAGAAGGGAATGGGTGTTTACTTGGTTCCTTCTAGGAACTAGGACACCGCTCTGGGGTGTTGCTGCCGAGGCTGCTGTGCCAGGACACAGTGGCTTAGATCCAGATCCGTGGAATTACACGGGACCCAGTCTAACCACCGGCTCTACTACACCCAGCTGTGTTGACTTTCTAAACCTCACTTTGCTCGTCTCTAAAATAGGGTTAAAAGCATAGTAAACCCCCTTCAAAGAGTTATGAGGATTAAATGAGAAAATGCGCCAGCACTGGTCCTTTGCTGCTTCCCCT
The DNA here is from genome assembly GCA_004024925.1 of Scalopus aquaticus. Lineage (NCBI taxonomy): Eukaryota > Metazoa > Chordata > Mammalia > Eulipotyphla > Talpidae > Scalopus > Scalopus aquaticus. The sequence continues at coordinate 1,071 of PVIJ01022451.1, forward strand.
CAGGCTAATGCTGAGGACAGGGGTGGGCTTCCCTGCTGCTTCCCTGGGTGCATGGTAGGTGTAAAATATCTGTGTTGAATCAGTAAGTCAGTGACTGTTGTAGCACGACCTATGCTAGGTGCTGGCTTGGGTACAGAGAAGAGACCTCTGAGACACAGGAGCCTGTGATCTATTAGGGAAAGGAGGACATTTATATACATATGTATGCGTTCGTGTGTGTGTATGTGTGTATGTATGTATATCTGAAAAATCAAAGCATTGCCAATCAAGTAATACAAGCAATAGGGATGTCAAAGCTAGAGCTATTTCTCCCCCTGCCTGGGGAGAAATAAAGGGTTTGGTGAGAATTTTCAAAGATGTACCTATTAAAAGAGGAGCTTCAAGTCATCTTTCACACTCAACACACCTTCTCTCTGCATAGGGTGTTCCTGACCCTTTTTCTGTAAATGATCTATTTCTCTTGGAAAAAGGACATTCTCTAATTGTTCGTGACTATAAAAACTGCTTGCAACAATGAAAAGATCTGAATAACACTGAGTGCATTTAAGTAGACGTATGCCTTGAAATAAGTCATAAAAAATTGGAAAGTACAATTTACCTACTTTAGGATCAGGTGCTTCAGTGATGCTAAGTAGATCCCATTAAAAACCTTCACTTTAGACCCTGGTCACTTTTAACATGTGAATAAATCTTGGAAATTAAAGAGGAATTAGAAGAACTGTCATCAGAACCTCTGCTCATTCCACAGGAAGTTCTTTTCCTGCTTTAGTTCTGATTCCTAACACTGAGAAGCCTGGAATAACATCTTCATACTGATAAAAATGTAGCTGTAGCGATAACTTATCATGCTTCTGCCTTTATGTGTTTCAGGTCTGCAGGGGGGCCTGGAGGCTCAAGCGCTGCCTCTGGCGGTAATCGGAGACTTCAGCAGACACAAAATCAAGTAGATGAGGTATTGTTCTTCAATGTCAGAAACACACATTTTATTTTATTTTTTTTTAAAGATTTATTTATTTATACATACAAGCTGGGGTACAGGCCAGAGGCGTGGGGCGGCGAGAGGGTCCCCCAGAGACAGAGTGGGGAGCAGAACAGGCAGATCAGAAACACACTGCTGAGGGGAGCAGCGGGCGAGGCAGGAGAGATCTGCCACACCATGTGGGATTCTCCGTGGCCCAGGTATCGAACTCGCATCGCGCGCTGCCGACAGCTCCACAGTGCAGCGCTCAACCGCTGCGCGACCAGGGAGGCCCAGAAACACAAATTTTAAACCAACAGTGGATTCTCTGCAAATCTGTTTAGAAAAATGTACCAGGAAAGTGTGAATGTAAATCCTGCTGTATCGCAAATGTACCAAACACTTGACCCTGCATGCAAGTAGAAGCGAGAGTCTCCTGGCTCTGTGCTTGTTTTCCTGTGACAGGATTACATACTGATACACAAACACCCCTTCCTGAGCACCCCCAAACCCCTTTATAATGTATATTTTGCCACAATCGTAAAAGAATTGGCTAAGGAAAATGATCCACTTTATAAAATGGAGTAATAGGGTGACCCATGAGGGTTTGGGCTGTGCAACAAAGATGCCTTGGTCTTTCTGCATTTAGCCACCTTAAAATGCAGAGTTAAACTGATATTAGTTTCTACTGTTAAATCGTAGGGTAATATTTTGGTCTGATCATTTTGTGATGAACTTAATTCTGAAACATTATTTCCATGCTAAGAAAACTTTAATTCCATTCCGCATGAAACTTTTATTTAGTAACAAACCCAGATTCTTAACAGGAAGAATTTTAAGGAGAGTTGTTTTTTTTAATTGAGCCGAAATTCACATGGCACATGATTCGCCATGGTAAAGGGTGCAGCTCAGTGGTCCTTGGCTGTATTAGCGGTGTTAGCGCCATGCAGTTTTGCCAGTTTTTTGTCACCCCAGGAGAATGCCCTCCACACTTCTAACAATCACTCCCCATTCTCTGGTAACTATTAATCACTTTTCTGTCTTAGTGGATTTTCATATTCTGGGTATACCATGTAAAAGGGGTCATTATCATATGTGGCCTTCCGTGTCTGACTGCTTCCACTTAGCGCCTTTTCCGTGTCATCCAAATCGTAGCAGCTGTCAGAACCTTGTTCCTTTTTATGGCTGGGTAATGTTTCATTGCACGTGTGTACCGTTGTGCTTATCCTTTCCTCTATTGAAGGGTTTTTGAGTTGTTTCCACCTGTTGACTGTTGTGAAGAATGCTGCTATGAACATTTGCATTAAAGCGTCTGTGTTCACATGTGTTTTTCATTCTCTTGGGTAGGTAACTAGGAGTAGAATGGCTGGGTCACTTAGTAATTTTATGCTTCACTTTTTGAGGAACTGCCATATTTCCACAGTAGTATGATCATTTCACATCCCCACCAGCAATGTCCAAGAGTCCTGTTTCTCCACTGGGCACTCTCCCTTTTCTTTCTCTTTTTTCTTCTTCGCTTACAGTCATCCTAGTGAGAAAAGGTGTGTTTCTATCTCATTGTGGTTTTGATTACATTTCTTTAATGACTGGTGATGTTGACTATCTTTTCATGTGCTTGTTGGACATTTGTTTGTATTTTTGTAGAAATGGGCCTGCAGGGTCTCCATTCCCTGGTTTTTAATTGAGTGATTTCTTTTTATCATTGAGTGGTAAGAGTCCTTTATATAATATTAATATTAAGCCCCTTTCAGATCTGATTTGGAAATATTTTCCTCCATCCTGTGGATTATTTTTTCATATCCGTGACGATACCTTTTGATTTTAATTTTTAAATACCTTTTGATTTTAATTTTTAAAGTCCAGTTTATCTGTTTCATTGTTGTTGATTATAGTATCAAATCCATGACCAACTCCAAAGCTACTAAAATTTACTCTTAGGTTTCCTTCTAAGAGTTTTATAGTTTTAGCTCTGGCACTTGGGTTATGATCTGTTTTCAGGTAATATTTGTAGAGTGGGTGACAGAGGGCCCATCTTTGTTCTTTTGCATGGGACTGTCCAGTTCCAGAATTTGCTGCCGTCGATGTGGAGGTAGATTTCTGGACTCTCAATTCTACTCCATTGGTCTGTTTGTCTGTCTGATACCAAAATCATTCTATTTTGGTAAATAGTAACGTTTTTGAAATTGGAAAGTGTGTGTTCTCCACCTGAAATTTCTCAGTGCTGTTTCAGCTATTTGAGACCCCTTGCAGTTCCTGTGAATTTGAGGGTTGACTCTCCACTTCTACAACGACACCACAAAAGGCTGTCAGACGTTCTGTGGAGATTATATTGCGTCCGTACGTCTGTCCATCACTGGGGGAGCGTTGCTGTTGTCGTAGCATCAAGTCTAGTCTGAACAGGTGGCTCGCCACCTGATTAGGCCCTCGACGTCTCCCAGCGACGGCCTGTAGCTTCACACACAGGTCTTGCCTCCCTGCTCCGCTCACCTTGAGGCGTTTATCCTTTTGGATGCTGTTATCTCTAGGGTTGCATCTTAACTTCTTCCTTGTTACTAGCGTCTAAAAACACACTGCTTTGCGGCATCGATCTTATACCCTGAGGCTTACAGTGAGTGTTTTGAAGCTGGTGAGGGGAGTGTGTGCGCTCATGCGCGCGTGCGTGCCACTGGGGCTTTCCGTATGTGACATCACCTGCAAAGAGAGATAATTGTACTTCTTCTCTTCCTATTTGGATTCCTTGTATTTCTTTTCCTTGCCTCCTGGCGCGGGCCAGCGGTGCCAGTGCAGCTGAGCAGCCGCAGTGAGAGGGGCGCCCATCTCGTTCCTGACCTTAGGGCGAAATGATCTCAGGATGGGTGTTGGTTGTGGGGTTTTTAAATAATTGCCCTTTTATTAAATGTTCCATTTTATTTTTCGCTTGCTGGATGTTTTTGTCATGAAAGCGTGAGCCCTCACGCCCACCCCTCTTCCCACTTTCTTAAGAAAGGTCTGGCTCAAAATAGAAAGCGATGATGGGGGCGGGGGGCCGTGTGCCCTGAGTTCCGTTAAGGACGCTTGTCTTCCGTTCCCGTGTGCGTGGCCCCGTCCAGGTGGTGGACATCATGAGAGTCAACGTGGACAAGGTGCTGGAGAGGGACCAGAAGCTGTCCGAGCTGGACGACCGCGCGGATGCGCTGCAGGCGGGCGCCTCCCAGTTTGAGACGAGCGCGGCCAAGCTGAAGAGAAAGTACTGGTGGAAGAACTGCAAGGTGAGGCTCCCGTCTGCGCGGAAGGCCCTCTGCGTTCTCGGGGAACGCGCGGAGGCCGCAGATAGTAGCGGCTGCGGGCCCCACCCAGGGCCCTGAACACACACTGGCAGGGGCCGGCTTTGGAGAGAACAGCGCGGGGACCCCAGGGGCCCCACGGGGGGCTGGGGCGCTGCCACACGAGGGGCGCAGCCCGCACGCGTCTCATTTGGCTTCCAAATAGGTGTGCTGCAGCCCGGGCCAGCACACCCCGCCCACCCTGGCTTAGAAGGGGCAGCGGGACAGGCGCAGCACCCCGCCCCCGCGGAAGATGTGTTCAGGCCTCTCTGGGGACCCCCAGCCGTTTGACCCTCTTGTGAGAACAGACCAGGAAGCCTCAGCCCCCCACTGCAGAGACTCCGTTTCGGGTTTAAAGGCCGGGAAGCGTGGCAGGGCAGGCCCTCGCTTCTCCTTGGTGACTAAGGCAGGCGAAGCCGGCCTGCGGGAGCACGTTCCTCTCCGGGGCTGAAATGAGGCTGCGCGCGTCTCGTTGCAGATGTGGGCCATAGGGGTCGCGGTGATCGTCGTCCTCATCATCATCATCGTCGGTGAGTCGGGCCAGCGGGCGGCCTTCCCGAGGGTCCGCGGGGGCGCGCCTGGGGGCCCAGAGGGGGGCCCTTGGACATAGGGGCTTAAGGCAAAGTAAGTGTTCTTCAAATCCTCGAGGCTGAATGCTTGAGGTGTGGTACTTTATAGAGACGTTAACCCTTTGACGTCAGAGAAAATGTATTCCCTTCCACTGAGCTCTCCGTTCTCTCTCTGACTGAATATCCACCAGATGTTTGCTTGCTTTTTTTCTTTTTCTTTTTTTAAGATTTATTTATACATACAAGCTGGGGTACAGGCCAGAGGCGTGGGGCGGCGAGAGGGTTCACCAGAGACAGAGTGGGGAGCAGAACAGGCAGATCAGAAATACACTGCTGAGGGGAGCAGCGGGTGAGGCAGGAGAGGTCTGCCGCGCCATGTGGGATTATCCCCGGCCGGGCGTCGAACTCGTGTTGCCGCTGCCGACAGCTCCGCAGCGCAGCGCTCAACCGCTGTGCCACCAGGGAGGCCAGATGTTTGCTTTCATGGGGAGCAGTCCAGGCCCACAGCTGAAAGCTGGACTCTGACCCACAGCGCCCCCTCCGGCTGTGTGGCCTTGGGCGACAATTTAACGTCTCTGAACCTCACTTCCGTCATTTGTCAAACGGGGGTAATAAGAGCACATACCTCTTACGATGCCAAAACTGCTTACTATGTAAAAAGTGCCCCCTGGCGGGTGGTGTGGAGTAACGACCAGGGCACATGTGACGTGTACAGTCACGTGCCGACAGCTGCTGCTGTTACATCTCACTGAGGTGACGTCGCCATGTCCGCCCAGCATAGGAGACCCTCTAAGGAGTCACCTCTTCCCTTCTGATAGCTCCGACAGCGGGCATGCCTTTACCAGCAGGGCCCCGTTGAAGCCTGTCTTTCGGTTGCGTGCCCCCGCCCTCCACGGCATGCAGGGGCGCCTCTAGTGAGGCGCCGGCTGAGTGGAACTTCTGTTCCCATTTAAACAGCAGCATTGGATGCGCATTCTGGATTTGCACTGAGAGACTAAATTGCTGTTTTCTCTGAATTTGTTTGTTTTGCCTCTCCCTTGCTTGTTAGTGTGGAGTATTTCTTCATGAAGAAGCAGCGGAGCACCGGCCTGCTGTTTCAAGACCCCTCGTCAAGACTTCGGACTCAGAACCTGCTCTATTCTCCAGCTCACCTCCTGTTCTAGCTCCAACTATTCTCCTGTTAGTTAATGTAAAATTTGATTCCTAGGAACCGTGCCTTTGTTCTTACTGTGCACTCCAAGCCAGAGTGTGGTCGGCCCGGCCCACGCGTGGCACAGTGCCTCTCTGCACCCCACGTGACTGGCGAAGGGTGCCTCAGCTCCAGTGTGCTGTGCTCTAGAAGTAACGCCACCTGATGCATTGCCATTGGCTCCAGTTAAGGGGGTTGGTTCCAAGTTAGTTACTCTCATCCTAGGATGTGACCTTCAGAACTGCATTTTAAACCTTTGGGTAATCAGATTTCCAACTTGTGCCTTCCAGAAAGAACACTACTGCCAACACACACCTGTAACGGTAACAGGCTGTGCCTTATTTCATATTTTTCTGATTCTGTGTGAGAAAACCTCCTGCTCTTGTAGGCACTACTGACTCCTCTGAGTTTAGGAGAAGATGCTGAGCAGGAGGTTTGCTCTGACATTAGATATGGAATGTTTACTTCTTGTTGTTATGTATCACTACATGTCACTACAAATATTATTTGAATCTGAAATAGTAATTCCTTTAAAACATTTTTATAAAACCATGGCTATGACCAAAGTTACTCTTTTGCCAAAAACTTAAATCCCAACAAAAAGTCCCAGAGTATGTTCCTAACAGACAAATTCAGAAAAGTGACAAATGCCACTCAAGGTGCCCTTTGGAATTAAAACGGTGACATTATGTGTGAGCCCTCGACGTCCCACAGGCCGGCCTCACCTCTGCAGTGCTGGGGCGGTGAGGGGCCCTCCTGACGCAGCCTCTCCCGGGAGTTAGAGAAGGTTCGACTGGACTCCGACGGCCTCACGCCTGAGCACAGCATTTACCCAGCGGTCTGCGGTGTCTCAGCTCCGGATGCGCTGTGTTCCCGCTAGCAGCGCCAGTGTCGTAGCTTCCGGGGAGACCGTCTGTGACCTGGTCTTCGCCTGGCCTGCTCCTCAGAGACTACGACTTTTTGGAGTTTACTTCCTATCCTCACCATATTCCACTTTCTAACTCTGTCTTCTGAATTGTGCGTGTAGCCAGGCGTTGGCCGGGGCGGGACGGCCGTCCGGCCAGCTGACCAAGGTGCCCTCTGCAGCATCAGCCGCTGCGCAGGACGGGGCAGTGGGAGGAGCTGCTGCCCCCCCAGATTTGTCTTGGGCACCGAGGCGTCCCGCACCGGGGTGTGTAGACTAAGGGAGGGAATCCGGGTGGGGTGAGGACAGGCAGGGCCCCGAGGCAGCGCCAGGCTTTACTCCTCTGTGGTGTGTCTCTGCGGCAGCCTCAGATTCTTGTTCACGCGCTGGTCTGCGACTTACAAGGTAGCGGCAGTTGAGGTGCACCAGGACAGACTCCAGTTCTCCACTCCGATCCCCCCAACATCACTGAGTGGTGGCGCCGCTGGGGCCCCCTCGCCGTGGGCCCGGTGTCGAGGGTCTGCGGCCCGGCTCGCTGCTGCGGTCTTGGTGCTTCCTCCTCGGCCTCGTGCTCCGCGCGGTCACCCGCCGGCTCCTGCGTTAACCCAGAAATACCTCGCTTGTATCTGCATTTAGCTGGGAGCTTGCCCGCTACGATGAACTGAATAAAGTGTTGAGAAATGATTCTGGTCCCTGTGTGGCTTGGGGGGGCGGGGGGTTGGCCGTGCTCAGCGGTGCCCTGAAGAGGGCACTTCCCTGCCCCACTGAAAAGCTTCAGTGTAGGACGTGAGTGGGGAACCGGCTTTCTCGGGGTCAGAATGTTCGGGATTTGGTGTTGGCGTGTCTTGGCTGTGCGGTCCGCAGAGTGGTGCAGCGCCGGCCTGTCCTCGGCCTGGGAGCTGCCATGCCGGGCTTGGGGTGGGGGGGGTCGCCCCACACAGCGCTTGTTCTGATCCTGCATCTTCCGCCTAGACAGACGCCTGCCCTTACTCTGCGTATGTGCAGCACGACACCAACACCGTATGGGAAGAAGTCTACTTCATTTGCCGTGAAACGCCCATTTCCTGTAAAGCCCACTGGGGGAGAAGAGGTAGGCCGGCCCTCTGCCTTGGGCGGGTGGGACCTGTCTGCGTGATATTGCCCCGGAGGAGAGCCGTGGGGTTGCGCCTTTGCGACAGTGAAATCTGTATGAACTCTCAGGCCACGTTCAAGCTTTTCACGCAGAGTGACGTATCACTGGGCCCCCATCCTCTGCCCCTCTCTTAGATGTCAGGATTCCTGCTGGCTGCGTCCTCAGCCACCCTCTCCGTCTCTCCCTGCGCAGCCTTACTCATTCCCTAGCTCCTTCGTTAGTCTACACAGGATTCCTGGCCTACTGGCCTGAGGCCTCAAACTCAACGTGCACCATACAGAAAAAGTGGTCCCCTGCCTCATGTCCCTGTGTCTGTCCCAGACAATGGCACCGTCGTCCACCCAGGTCCAAACTAGTCAGGCCACTGTACTTGCCCTGCTTTTAAAGCTTCCTCCTGGAAGTGGAGCCTGCGGTTGCGACCACATTTCACTGGCTCAAGCAAGTCACGTGACCATGTCTAAGCTCAGGTGGGGACACCCCACCCACCACCTGAAGGAGGGAAGTGGAGTGTCTGCCAACGCTTGCCTCCCTGACGGCAGTTTCAGTCACAGGATGGAGCAGATCCCCTCGCCATGGTACTTTGCAGTGAGTTGTGACTGCTGCATGAGAATTCTGTAGTTGCATCACCGAGATGTTTTCAAAGCAGGATCAGTGTCCCTGGGCTTTAAAGTTGGCCAGCGCTCAGGCCACACAGAGTCGGGGCCTGCTTTGCAGCCCAGTTCAAAAAGCTCCTGCCGGCGACTCCCTCTTGCCTGCAGCGCCTCCCTCCTGCCCCATTCACTTCACGTCTCTTAGGTCAGCCCATCAGACGCCTCAGAGTGACCACCTCTTCCTCCTTCAGCAAACAAACTCATCTCCCTTCACAGCAAAATTCCTCCAGCTTCAAACCACTGCCTGGCGTTCCACTTCCTCTCCCATCCACACCACCCTGACATGAGCCAAAGGTCACCATCCTGGTGAAGCCCAGCAGAGTTCTCTGCCCGCGCTGGCTTGCCAGCATTTGATGCAGCTGCCAGCTCAACTCCCTCCTCCTAAGGCTCCATCCTCCAGGCTTCCCCTCGGCCTCCCCTCTTCTTTATTCTTTGCCGGGCACTCTGCTTGACCTCTGAGTCTCTGTGTGCCCCAGATTTTGGCCTTTGATGCTTTTCTCTAGTTGCACTGTTGACTGAAATTAAAGTCACAACAACAGAGTTTATTAGGTAATCAAAGTTTATTAGGTAATTCAGTCCCGGGAAGGTGGGACAGGTTTTACTCGGAGAACCACGCCAGCAATCACAAGCTTGGATGCAGCTTGCAGGCCTTGCTGCCCAGTAGCAAAGAGCAAGCAGTTGACATTGAAAATCTGTGGTTGGGGTTTCAGCATTTTCCAGACTTTAAAGAATGCAAAGCCCGGGCCCGCTGTTCACACCGCGTCATCTGCTCCTGATCGTTTGTGGAGGCCACGAGGCTGGCTCACCCACACGCGCCGGCCTGCTGGCCCACAGAGCGGGAGCCCCAGACTGTTCCCACCACTCTCAGCGGCAGCATTTCAGCCTGTCAGCTCCCCTGGACTCTGACTACCTAACGTCAGCCTCCACCCCTGTCCCATTTCCCAGGACGTCCTCACCACACGTCCTCATCCTGGACTTCATGGAGCTGTTCATGGGTTTGAGTGACCGGGACTTTTAGCCACCATTCTGTCCCGAGGCCCTGTGGCCAGCTGTCCACCTGGTAGCTCTCTCTGGGATGAAGAACTGGGCAAGAAGCTTTGGAGGAGCCTGGGGTTCAACCTAGAGCTATCACTTGGAAAAACAGCTGGTTTATCTACCACACATTTGAACAATGGCCACACTTCACCCCCCTTAATGTACTATTCTTTTCATTCATTCAGCAAATATTAGCGATTTCTGAGGTACCAGGCACTGGAGCGCCCAAGAGGTGGAGTTCTGTCAGTTCTAAACAGACTGCTGCTTTCAAAGGTTTTCTACACCCCCCTTTTCTGAAACTTGCATAAACGTGACTCCCTCCAGTAGCCAAAGGGATGGATGACTTTAGGAAGACTAGGAAAATGTTTAATTTCACCATCAAAATTCTGTTTCTAAAAATTATTTTTCCAGCGCTGTTCGGCCGCCCCGCACTTGGAATGGGGGGGATGGGTACGGGGGTGAACAAGGTCAAGAAAATTGGAAACAATGGAACCACCTCTTCCGGCTGCTCGGGGGATCCTGATCCGGTAGCAGCTGCTCCCCAAAGCTCTCCCCAACGCAGGTACGAGCAGCCCCGCGCGCCCCCGCCCAGGCCCCCCGCAGGCCTCAGGCAGAGGCGTGTAGGCGCCGCCCACACCCGCCTGGCCACGCCCCCTCGCGGCCTGCCGTTCCAGCGCCCTGTCACTGCGGTGCTGGTTCCCCGAGGGGACCGGGCACGCTCGGCCCGCGGCCCCGCGCCAGCCGCTTCCGGCCCTCCGCCCCACCAGGCACCCGCCCGCCGGCACTGGCCGAGCGTCTCCCTGCGCCTGAACCCGCGTGTTGCGTAACGTGCTCTGGGGCCTTTGCTCCCGCCTACTTGGCCCCGGTGATGTAATCAGGGCGCACCCCGGGCCAATGGGGGCCCGCAGAGCCCACGGCGGCGGCCAATCGCGCGACTGGGGGCGGAGCCGTACCGCGTGGGGGTGGAGCCTCATTGCGGGGGCGGAGCCGGATCTGGAGGGGTTGCAGCTGCCGGGGGCGGGGCCGCATCCCCTGGAGGGGCTGCAGCTGCTGGGGGCGGGGCCTCACGGCACGGGGGCGGGGCCTCACGGCACGGGGTCGCGGCCGCATCCCCCGGAGGGGCCGCAGCTGCTGGGGGCGGGGCCTCACGGCACGGGGGCGGGGCCTCACGGCACGGGGGCGGGGCCGCATCCCCGGAGGGGCCGCAGCTGCCAGCGGGCGTGGGCGGCGGGGCAAGGAGGCTGCGGAGCCCGCCTCCCGCGGTGCCGCCCCCCATGCCGCCCTCCCCTGTCTGCCCGCAGCCGGCGGCGCGGGGTCTGGAGCGGAGCTCCCAGGGTTTGGTGCTGAGGTTACCCCTGGCCCGGGTCGGTGAATCCCGACGGGCCGGGGTCCTCCCCAGGGCGGCCAGCCTTCAGCATCAGACTGTTTGCCTTGACGCTTGCATCTTTGGCCCCTTCCCCAGGCCGGACCTCCCGGGTGGAGGCTGCAAGGGGAAGACTGGAGAGGAAAGTCCCGCAGACGCGGAGGGGGCTGCCGATGGTTCCTCCCAAACCAATGGCGCGGGGCCAAATGAGAAAGTCGTTTCCGTGACCCATTGAAATGAAGACCACCCCAAACCGGGGTTGCCAGGCGAAAGATAGGCCCTGTGGGAGGTGTGGAAGGCCCGCAGGGAACCTGCCGCCTCCAGGAGGAAGGGACCCGGGAAAGAATCCGCTGCCCCGTGGAGCCGGCACTACCAGCTGCCCCGCAGGTGTGCAGGTGTGTGGGGAGCCTGCGCAGGTGACTCTGGAGTCGTTAAGAGGGCTTAAGTTTATTCTTTTTTTATACGCTCAGGGGAATGTTTGGGGGTTACTCTGAGTTTAGAATGAAATGCCCAGGGGAACTGAAGAAAAATACCTGGTGCCAGAAGCAGGTAAGTAGCGGGGGTGGGGGTGGGGTGGGGGGCTGAATCGGGAATGAGAGGGGTGCGACAGGCATCACCTTTACCGATTTCTTTCTAAAAAATTAATAAACCTGTGACCTGAAATACCCATATTGCTCCTTGGCAAGTTGCATGGAAATAATGTGCCGTTCAGTGCGAGTTCGCTGTTATTGAAAGTGTGGATTTACCATGTTTGATCTTACAGTGAACGTGATTGAAGAATTCTCCAAGAAATGGAAAAGTGCCTTCCCTGCAAGAGACCAATCACCCCGGCGCTGAACGTGCCCTGGACCGTCCCTTCGCCTGCTCAGAGTGCCAGGTGAGGGGCAGAGCACCGTGCCAGCACCTGTGCTCCTTCGCGTCGGCCACGGCAGCTGCCGGGGTGCCCAGTCTGGGGGTGTTTTGAGCTTGTTAGGTGGGAGGGGAGGATCTGCCCTCCATTCCTTTAGCGTCTTCACTGCCAATTAGGAACACCCGGAGAAGCTTGTTTCTGTAATGGTTTCGTCACTCTTGATTGCTGATTTGTTGCAGGAGAGGAGAGTTTAGGGTAAGCACACTCTAGAGACTCACTATTTAAAAGAGCATGGCTTTCTATGGGTACTGTGGGGGAAATGCAGGTGTGAACATGGGCTGTCTCTATTCAGCATGCCATTGAGTACATTTTTTTGAAGATTTTTTTATTTACACGTACAAGAGCTGGAGTGTAGGCCAGAGGCATTGGGGGGGCTGTGAGAGGACGCGCCAGAAACAGAGTGGGGAGCAGAACAGGCAGATTGACTGAAATACACTGCTGAGGGGAGCAGCGGGGAGACAGGAGAGGTCTGCTGTGCCATGTGGGAAGCTCTCTGGCCGGGGATGGAACTCGTGCTGCAGTGGCTGCAGACAGCTTCGTAGGCTGAGACTTAACCTGTTGTGCCACCATGGAGGCCCAATTAAGTGCATTTAACCCTGGAACAACTGTTACACCAAGCTAACAACAAATAATGAAGGATGATGTTCATCCATTCTGCTCCCACCTCCAGTTTCTGGCCTTTGATGCTTCTGGGTCTTAGCCTTCTGCTCTCCGCCTCCATCATCAGAATCTCTGTGGGACTTGTTAGAGTTGAGTCCCCTTCTTGCCCCAGAGGTTCTGATGTAGGAGCGCGGGAGCCTGCCAATGACTGTGCCCCCAAGCGTGTGCCCGGGTGGCTCGTTGCTTCAGCGAATGCTGTAATGAATGCCTTTTGCATACCTCTTCCCCCCCACCCCCATATTTAGAATACTTTAAGTGCAAAGCTGGGTTTTTTTTTTTAAAGATTTATTTATTTATGCATACAAGCTGGGGAACAGGCCAGAGGCGTGGGGCGGCGAGAGGGTTCCCCAGAGATAGGGTGGGGAGCAGAACAGGCAGATCGTGGGAAATACACTGCTGAGGGGAGCAGCGGGAGAGGCAGGAGAGGTCTGCCGCGCCATGTGGGAATCTCCCTGGCTCTGCGTCAAACTCGCGTCACTGCTGCCGACAGCACTGCTGCACCACCAGGGAGGCCCTGCAAAGCTGTTTTTGAAAAGCTGCCTGGCGGGGCTGTGGTCCTCGGTGTCTGCTGGCGGTTTGGATGGAGCTGGAAGGGATCATGCTCAGCGAAATAAGTCAGAAGGGAAAAAGAAAAATATCGGATACTTTCATTTATAGGAGAAATATAGGGGAACCATATAAGGGCTCAGGGGAAAAAAATAATAATCAGTTTGAAAAGTTAGCAGGCAACTATAAATCAGAGACATTCTGCAAGGGAGGGGCAAGGAGAGGAATCAAAATAGGGGAGGGAAGAACACAAGGACCATAGTGATGGGGCGCGGGTGATGTGGTGGTGGGGCTTTTACGGGGACTGCACCTGGGAGGAGAAAGCATGCAGGCACGTATTGTACAAAATGAACAATGATGTAAATATTTATATATGTAAATCTCCATTTCCTATTGGAGGTTCTCACAAGCGCTGATCACTGGACTCTCTGGGTGAGCTGTAACTGCTAAAAAGCTTTTTTGGGGGGCCTCCCCGGTGGCGCAGTGGTTAGGCCCTGCGCTATGGAGCTGTCGGCAGCAGCGATGTGAGTTCGACGCCCGGCCAGGGAGATTCCCACATGGCGCAGCAAACCTCTCCTGCCTTGCCTGCTGCTCCCCTCAGCACTGTGTTTCCGTGATCTGCCTGTTCTGCTCCCCGCTCTGTCTCTGGTGAACCCTCTCGCCGCCCCACGCCTCTGACCTGTACCCCAGCTTGTATGCATAAATAAATAAATAAAACGGTCCCGTTAAACAGGTAAATGTGTCCTGAAGCACACGGCCGCGCTCCCTGCACATGCACGGGGCAGTGCATGCTCGGCAGAGCCCCCCCCAAGCTGGACGCCACCTCTGGAACCCCAGACTGAAGGCTTCTTTCATCATCACAAAGCTCAAACGTAAGTCAGTTTTCATGTTTTCTAAAGAACATCGTTCTCACCAAATGCCATGCCTTTGCCCCCGCCCCTTTAATCAGATGAGAACAACATTGATAAAGCACCTTTTTGGTGCTTTTGGAAAACAGTTAGGGGCTGTGTGTTGAGAGCCTTAAAAGATTTCTGCCTCTTTGCCCAAATGTGGGCATATTCTAAAGAAATAAGCCTAAGTATATATATCTATAGAAAGATTTTTAAGAAAAGCCATATTTGCAATATTATTTAGTCATAAATTGTAGCCTTAGAGTAGCTTAAATGTCCATCATTAAATAATTGTGAAATATTGGTTTGATATTTTACATTGTTCAATAAAAATGTCTATATCATGGGAAATTGATGTATTGGTTGTGAAAAGCAGTCGACAGATTTATTCTGCATGATTATAATTAGGTTGTAAAATACATATGAAACAAAACACTGTGAAATAGGAAGAAGATTAGAAGGAAATAAAATATGAATTTCGGTTATATTTGGGATTATGGACAGGTGGGTTTTTTTTCACTTTTGTTTATTTTTGTCTGAATTTTAAAGTTCCCTTTAAGTAGAATGTATAAGTTTTAAAATGCTTCTTCTGCCGTCAGATTCCACGTATCGGGGTCTGTTTTGTTATGTCCCGTCCAGCAGGTCAGGTTATTTAGTGGAGTCTCGAGGAGGCACCTCCTGAAAGAACCAATGGGGGCGAAAGAGGCAGAAGACCAAGCGCCATAAAGAAAGACAGAGTCAGTCTGAGATGCGTCAAGGTCTCGTTTATTAACAAAGAAGCTCAAGCTTATATAGGGGTCTTGGGGAGGGGGGAGGTAAAGGAGAGTTCTTAGAACAAAGTAACTAAGATTCAAGGCTGGTCAGGCAGTAGGCGTGTCAACATTCTATAAAAATGATTTAAAGCGCAGGCCATGATGACCTTGTATACCAGTGCTAAACCTGGCGCCAGGACTATCCTGTTCTTATCTCGAG
>PVIJ01022452.1:0-16151 GCA_004024925.1 Scalopus aquaticus
CCACCCCATGCCCGTAAGATTCAACCCCAAACCTTTAGCTCCTTGATGCATGCAACCTACTTCTCCAGCCTCATGTCGTGACGCGCACAACTGGTAGACTTCGCCATTTGTCAAATGTGCCAGATTTCCAATTCTTGCCTGTTGTTTTACATAACCTTTTGTTTTACATAAACCTTTTGTCTCTACCTGAAAATAGACATTATGTCTTCTTTACTTTGCAAAAGACTGAAAGCTTAAAGGTCTAAATTAAATGTCATCATTTTTGTGTTTATACAGTTATAATTATATCCAGAATTTATTTACTTAGCACTTACTGTAAGGCAGCCTATGTATTAAGCATCATATATATGGATGATCTCATTCAGTACTTACTATGACCCTGGGAGTTATGCAGATTAGAAACTGAGACTTGGAGAGTCTCACTGCTCTGGTTCACATGGCTGGGATTCCAAAGCCAATGCTCATAACAACTGAATCCCACTGGAGGCAAATCCTGGGTGTCCTTCTTGCAGGATTATGAGTTCTGCATAAATGTCCACATCACTGCTACAAGCCCCAGAATATAGTAAAATATGACCATTTAATCCTATTTGGATATTGATTCAAATAAGCCAACTGTTCAAAAAGCACATGTATTTATATAGGACAATCAAGAAAATTTGAAATCTAACTATGTATTTGATGATATCAAGGAGTTATTGTTAATCATTGGTGCTGCAGTTATGTTTTTTTAAGGCATAATCACTTAGAGATATTCTAGGCAATTTAGAGATGAAATGATATGAAGTCAGGATGTACTCAGGGGATTTTATGCAGGAATAGCCAGGCAACACCCTGTGGCATTATGTTGACACTAGGAGATGTGGACATAAAGATTCAGGCTATTATTTGCTTTACCTCTGTGTATGTTTGAAATATCTATAATGAAAATATTCTGTAGACTCAAACAAATGAGCTTATAAATTTATACTATGCTTTGGGATTAATAGAGAGCAGGGGACATCATTTGAGACTTGATCAGTTTTGAATCCACACCAATCACTGACTCAGAGTTGAAATTCAATTAATATCTCTTGGGTGACAAAGTAGTCACTATCACTATAAAGGTCACTTCCAAAGGTGGGGGGGCGGTGCTGCCTGCTGTCCCACAACCCAATGACCGGTGACCCCACTGCTGCGGGCATTATGATGAGCTCCCGGGGAATGTTTAAACCAGCTGCTAGAGCTGGACACACTTCCCAGCTCAGTTTTTCTGCCTATGTCCACACTGATTTGGCTCCTCTAGGATCCAAACTGTCTAACCTTGAATGCCCCAGGGACTGTGGCTTGGCTTCCTCTAAGTGCTTTTCTTGCTATTAAAAGCTAGATCTCTGGCTCTCTGTCCTGACAACTTAACAAAAAAAAAGGGGGGGGGGATAAAAAAAAAAAGGGACTTGGCTTTAACTACTAAAATGTGACTCCTAGTCTAATTCTCCTGGCTTGGTTTTACCACTGGTCCTGTTCTGGATGGGAGTCATTTGAAGCCAGGCAAGTTTTCTCATTTGTGAGCAAAAGGCAAAGATGGCATCTCAGAGAAGAATGGACTCATTCAACACCTCTGGCCTCTACTCTTGCCTTTCTCTGTGTTACCTGTGTCAGGTGGCCAGTTCTTATCTGTCTGACGTGTGGCACCTTGCAAGGACTGCCATTGAGAGTGCCTGGGGAATTCAAGGCAGTGTTGGCAATCCTCTTGCACTGGGAGGTCAGGCCTTTCTGATGCTTAAGTCACCCTTCTCCATGGTCATCGGCAGTTGCTCTGGAGAGTGAGGCAGGGCCCTCGCTGCAGCAGTAAGCAGACTGCCGGGACCGGACAGTGAGGCACTGCTCCAGTTCATATGACTCTGGGGTGCCTGGTATTCAGCTAAGTCTCACAATAGTCCCCAAAGCAAGAGGAGAAAAGCAGGCGAAGAGAGCAACACGCCAAATGCACCCAAAGCCGAAGCCACACACACAGACCCTTCCCCACCCCATGCAAACAAAAAATTCTTAAGGGTTTCTGGCCTCCAGCTCCTGGGTAAGGAACATATGCCCTTGCTGTATTCAGTCAAATCTCCATCTGAGAGAGATGGGCAGCAGCTGAGGACTGTAAAAAGGATTGGGGTGTGTGTGTGCGTGTTTGTGTGTGTATGTGTACGTGTGTATGTGTATGCACACAGAGAACACACACAGCATTCTAGAGAAAACTTGATACATGATGGTATGGTAGAGGCTGTGAGGAACCACCCAATCCCTAAGAGAATGAAGAAGTTAATCTCCCCACTGCTAGGAGTGTTGCCACCCAATGCCCTCAGCTGTCCTCTTCAGGAAGGGATGCAGTTGAAGGGAGACCCCTTGGCAGTCTTCCTCCTACCCAGGACAGCCCATAGAAATAATGCCACACACTTTGATAGAAAGGTTCAGCTCTCTTGCTCCAACTCAGGACACCTCTGCACATTCACCCCATCTTCAGGTCTCTCTAGGGTCAGGTGAGGTTTCCATTGCGATTGCACCACGGGTCAGCTTCTCCCTCACCTGATCCTGCTCCCTTCCCTCCCTTTCCCTTCCACAGGCGCTGATCCCAAAGCACTCCCTGGCAAGCCTTGAGTTCAGCAACCCAAGGTATGTGTCTCCTAGGTGAGGAAGACTGGGAGCAGAGCAGGTGATAGAGAGCAAGATGTAGTCTTCAGCTTGAAGAAGCTCATGGGGACACACCCATGTGTGTGCATGACTGTTACAGTTCATGGCATGATGGTTCAGAGTAAAGCTTTGGAGTCAGACAGAGCAGATCTCAAATACTACCTCTGTCATTTACTAACTGTAATTTTTGGAAACTCACTTTCTATACTTCAATTTCCTCCACTGTAAAATGTCAATAAAAACACCTGCTGAACTGGTTGTCCCAGGGATTAAATGAGATGCATATGTAAGAATGTATTACAGTGTTTGACCTGATCTATGATACTATCTATCCAAAAACTGAAGTATATTAAGGAAAAAAACAATTAAAAAAGGAAAGTTTAATGCTATCTGAAGATAAAAAAGAAAGGTTTCACAGAGGTGGTGAAGCCTGACCTGGGCTTATTTATTTATGCAAATGTGTAGGAGGAGCACATGAGAGTAATTCTGGACCAACATGCCATTAAGCTATCCATGATACATCTCCTCTCAATCTGCCATTGAATCCTATGCGAGTACATAAAATTTGAAAACTATGTAACCAGGAATCCCAGTGGACTGGCCAGTCTGAGAAGACCCCCCACTAGCATCAGTGATACAGAACCACAAGTATCATCAGAGGTCTGGCCTACATTCAGCCTCTTGTCCACTTCAAGGGAGGCCTTCATGAAAACAAAGCAGAACTAAAATAAAGGCAATAGATCAGTCAGGAAGTGACAGAAACCCCATTGAACCACTTCAAAGCTCAGGAAATGTGTTCTCCATTCCTGTCCTCCAGTGGCCTCAGCCTTGCCCCCTCCATATCTTCGCTCAGCCCCCACAAGCTACCCCATGACCATAGGCAGTATCAGTGTCTCCAAGTTCAGATCCAGACATGGCTGGGGCCAAATATAAGGAGCATCTATCTCTTTTGTTTCTTTGTTTCTTTTAAGTAGGAAAAAACCACTCCCAAAGCCCCCACATCTGACAGGTCAGAATTGTGTTTCTTGCTTATGTCAGTCACCAAGTGTAATAACTCATCATATGTGTATATGAAATTGTTTCCCTTAACTTTCCAGGTCTTTATTTATTGAGTTAGCTCATTGTTTTTTAACAGCTGTGCAGAATTCCATTAAGGGAACAAAAACAAAATTAGTATAGATAACTTGAAAAAAATCCACTGTCTTGGCATAGAGAATTGAGTCATCTTACCTAAAACACAGACCTCATACAGGGTGGGATAGATACCCACACAAAATCAGGAGTACACAATAACAGGAAGATATCAAAGAATAAGTAGCTCAATACATAGAACATAGACATATTACATAAGACACAGTAGAACTCACCATTCTGTAAAACACAAACAAAACTCATCTTTGTATGGGTACAAAACTCTGTATGTATGGATATAAGTATATATATGTGTATATACATATACAGTTTTGTGAACATGTGTCTAAGTATACGCATGTGTATGTATATGTTTGCATTTATTTATAGAAGTTTAGACATGAAGAATCATAAAATAAGAAGGAAACCACAAGAGCAGAGCTCTGCTTTCAAATGGCTGGTATGAAAAGTTGTGCAGAGCAAACTGAGGAAGGCTACATTTGAGTCAGTGTGACTGAAGATTACGAAGGCATCTGCACGGCTTTAGTGAGCTTTGATGACATATGGTGGACATTGATGAGAACATTCAGAGGAAAGATTTGGGATGATCTGGTGATTGTATATATGAACAAGAAAGAAGATAATAATAGCATTAATCGAAAGAGCTTATTGTGGGCTTGATAGCGTTGGAAGATGATAGATGATGATGATGATGTAGATATATGATTGGTTGATTGATTGATAGATAGATATAGGACAGAGAGATAATAGATAGTTGGAGAGACAGATGATGGATGGATGGGTATATACAAACATATCTACATACATATATAATTAGGCAGATGGATTGATATAAATAGATACTCACTTAAGCTTACTCACATTCCAAGGCCCTGGGTACTATTTTTGTCCCATCTAACAAATGAGGAAACTGAGCACAGACAGATTAAGCAACTTGCTGAAGGTCACAGCTAAGGAATGGAATTAGGGGATTGACTCTAGACAGTGTCACCTGAACTGGAGCATTTTCAAGTGAGAAATTTGTTCTTAAAGGTTGGAGGGAAGATAAGAGTGCAATTCTCATAGGATTCCCTCAGCAAGTGCCCTATATCTGGGATTTTCCTTTATTCATTTATTCATTTATGGATTTATTCTTGACAGTCTAAATATACTTAAAAACAATATCTTGTTCCCAACAGTCTGTCTTTCTGGAATTTGTGCAGTGTTCATTTCAGAGTGAATTTTCAAGTGTGATTCTTTTCAAGGCTAAGACCTTCAGGATGTCACAAGCAACCTAGGTCCTTTGTGTGGTCTAAATCAGTTCCTGCTTGTCTGCTCATCAGCCTTCCTTCACAAAAGAACTCTGTTTTAGGCCTCCAGGCTGTTTTGCTCCCTGCAGAGGGTAGATATTATTTCTCTGGGAGCTGGGCTGCTTCTTCCCCAAGGCCACTCAAGGATTTCTTACTATTGATAGTTTCAGGGTGATTTGGAGCCTCACCTCCATCTTCAGAGGATTGGTCTGACCTGGACAGACTTGAAGCTATAGTAGAAACTGTACCCTACCTCTAACTTTCCACCACCCATTCCCAACTTTCCATTCCCCACACACCACTCCCCACCCCAGCTCCTCACTTCCAATTCTCCATTCTCCACCCTCAAACCCACCCTCCCAGCCCTGAGGGCCCCAGGGTAGAAGTCTTGGTTGAGCCAGGCAAAGGCAAGCTCCTTGCTAAAGTCGAGGCTGTGTCTCACCTCCCTGGAGAGAGTCCGGTCTTCCAAGGAATCCTGTGCTGCTGAGGGGCCCCCACAGGCACCCAGAGCTGAGGAAACCATGCACTCACAGGCACCACCTCCATGAGGTCCTCCTGCTTGAGTCAGTTCCATTCCCAGGTCAAAAGGAAGGAAAGAAGGCCAAGGCAAAATTCAGCGGCCAGTTCTTTAAATGGAAATGTGTCTGCTACTGAAAATTAAGAATGTAGGTAAGTTAATTCATTAATTTCATGATCAGTGAATTATCTTTCTCATGAGGTCTTAAAGAAATTCAAAAAAGACATAGCAAGTTAAAAAAAAAAAGAAAAATATTTACTGCTCAGGAAGATGGGAGGAAAAAATATCAACAAAGCCTAGATATTATTTTGGGAAAAATATTGAAATAGATACATTTTAAGAAAACCAAACCAAGACAAAAAAATCAAGAATATATACAGATTTATATATGTATGTGACCAATACCATAAACGAGAAATAAGACATACAACATGAAAAAAGGTACTTACCAATTATGCAAAAATACATTTTACATCTACTCTTGCAAATTTGAAAACTACCAATATTAAATGAGTTCCTAGGAAATGCCTAAATTACCAAAATAAAATCAAGAGTAGTCTGAATAGATCGACAACTGCGGAAGAAATGGAGTAACAGAATCTAGCCTCCAATTTTTTATTTTTTCCAAACTTAAACTAGTTCCTCTGTTATTTAAACTATTCCATAACTTGGGCCTCCCTGGCGGGGAGTTAAGATTTAACAATGGGTTAAGTCACAGCATTATGAAGCTGTCAGCAGCCTCTGCAGCATGAAGTCAATCCCCGGCCAGGGAGCTTTCCATGTGGCACAGCAGACCTCTTCTGCCTCGCCTGCTGCTCCCCTTAGCAGTGTACTTCAGTGGATCCGCCTGTTCTGCTTCCCACTCTGTCTCTGGTGAATCCTCTCACCACCCCATAGCTCTGGTCTACACCCCAGTTCTTGTATGCATAAATAAATAAATATTTTTCAAAAATAAAAAATAAATAAACTTCTTTTAAAAAAATGTAAATAAAAGATAAATAAACTATTCTGTAACTAGAAATGCTAAGAAGCTAGTAGGACCCTGACACCAAAACCAGATAAACATAACTCATAAAAAAGAAATTGTGGAATGTGTGATCATATTATAATTCAAAACTGAGTACTTAAAAAAATCCACACGGCCAAGTAGAATTTGCTACTCATATGATATGATATGTAAAGTGGAAAGTTTTAAAAACATATTTGCAAATTCCTTGGTACTCTTGCAATCAGGAGGTAGGGTCTGTGTCCCCTTCCCTTGAACCCGGTCAGGTGGGCCTTTGTGACAGCCTCAGCAGATGGAATTTGGGAGAAGCATGCTCTGTCACTTGAGTGCTAAGTCTAAAAGGCTCATGCATTTTCTGACGGTTTCTCTTGGGACACACCCTGGGAATCTAGGGGAGAAGCCTGGCTACCCTGGCCTCCTATGTAGAAAGTGAGAGGTGCCCACAGAACTGTTCTGGTTCCCACAGCCTGCCATCCAGGTCAAGCACCAGACATGTGAGTGAAGAAGTGTTATCACATGACCAGGAGGCACCCCAAAGCTGCACATTCTAAAGGGGTCTGGCTATCTGTGCACACAGAGAAAGACAGAGCAGACTCACAGTGTGAAAGAACTTTAATATAATTAGTGTGCACAGAGAGAGAAGAGAAGAAAGGGTAACAGTTTTCCAAAAACATACTCAAAAGTACCCATCCACTCTTGGGTAAATGCCCAGTCAAATAGGGTTGGCCCAAGGCCAGGCCACTGAGGACTAAAAGATTCCCACAAACTTAAGGCACCTTCTGGCAAGGAACCATAGGAAAGGTGTTCTGAAGCAGGTCCCAGAAAACTGAGATAAAAGGACATACCATATCGAGATAACATCTGCCATGGTCAGCCTCCCCACATGTCTCTCAACCACGTTATCTCTTCCAAGTGTCTCTGCATGTCCTCCCCACAGAAGTACCAGGGTGCAAGTAAAGCTTCACAAACAAGGGCTCCCCCGCTTTTTCCTCTTCTTGTGCCCACCTGCCTTCCATGTTATATAGCTTCATCTGGCCACTCAGCTCCACCCATCATTATGTGGGTGCAGGCAAAATGGTACCTCCTCCTCTTTTGGAGATGTCTCTGTAACAGCCCCCTGCCCAGCTACTGTCTGTTTGCAAACATGTGCGTTATCCCAAGCTAGAACTGCCTACCAGAGCCTGGCCAACTCATAGCTTCATAAACAAAATAAATGAGGGTAATTGCTTTAAGTCACTGCTTTGGGAAAGTTTGTTACACAGCAACTGACAACCAAAACATGCATTGTCATCAAACATTGTCAATGAATTAATATTAAAAAAATGTGATGCTATTCATGTGTGAGCCCACAAAGACATTTGACAAAATTAAATATCCATTCCTTAATAAACTTAGTGACAAAAAGATAGTTCCTGTACACTATCACAGATCTCCCTCCAAAATATGAACCAACGCCTTGCATACTTGCAGCATTATCGTCATTCACTCCCATTAAAATCAGAAGGAAGAAAAAGAGCATCAGAATTACAGGACAGCACTGTAGACAGTCAAACCTATACACTAACATAGGAAAACATGCAATAACACCAAGGAATTAAATAAACAACATTCATAGATTCTATGGCAGTCTACCTCAAAAACTGAAAAGAAATTAAAATACTATAGGAAAAGAATCAAAGCCACAATTAGCAAAACCTGTGTACATTTGGGTCTATTAGAAATTATCACATGATCTGTCACTGAGGTATGCCTATTTAAGAGCTATCACTTTAAACCCTCAACAAATTGCTGTTATTAAGAAATAGCTCAGGCTGATTGTGAGTACAGCAAGGTGCTTAACTTTGTAGACTGAAGCTAAACTGGGTTCTGAGTTCAGATCCTCGCTGCTCCATGCACAGCTCCTAAAGACTTTCAATATTTAAATTTATGTCTCAGTTTCCTTTATAGCAAAACAGAAACATTAATAATTATACCTAAGACATATGGTTGTGATAGCAATTAAATAATTTTATAGGCAAAGTACTCAGAAAGTGACTAGCAAATAATAAGCACTAATGATCATTATTAGAATAAATTCTTAAGCCAGACTCCTTAACTTACTCAAAGAAGTATATAGTTACTTTCTTCCAATAACAAATACTAGTGAATTTACAATTAAACTGCAAAGAATTGCACATATATTCATTAAAATTTAAAATACAGTCAATGCTGAAGCACCTCCAATTTTAGAAATTTACAAATTATTTGCAAAATGTTTAGGTAGAAAGTTATTCATTACAGCATTTTTTGAAATTATCAAAAACAACTTAAAATACCCATCATTAAGGGACTGGTTAAAAAAATCATAGCATATGCATAAAATAGAATATGTATGGACATTTAAAAAAACAAAAAACATCTTTATATGCTAATATTTGTAAAGTAATCTAATTTATATTGAATTTTTTGAGTTTCAGAATGACATACATAATATTTTACCCTTTAGTAATAGTTACAAAAGTATGTGTGTGTGTATATACATATATACACATATATGAATTATATGAATTATAATAACATATATTGTAATTAAGATATATATACATATATAGCTATATATAGCCACATACATTTTCAGCTTACATCTATGTTCAGTCTCTCTGGAGTTTACCCTAAAAATAGGCAAATGGTTGTTTCCCCAGAGGTAAACTGATGGACTAGAGCGTAAGTGTGGAAAAAAGTCTTATTTATCACCATATGCCTTTTGCTTGTTTTGAATAATGTACCTGGAGTAATTATTACGCTATATTAAGTCTTTTTAAAGACATGTGCAGGACATAAATCAAGAAAAAGACAGAGTTCAACCCCATCAGTAAAACCGAAGAAATGTAAAATTATAAAACAATAAAACAATATTTATCTATAAAAATGGCAGCCTTTTTGTTATGTTTTATGACAGTTTGATCTCATTGCTCACAAAGTGGCAGAAAATGGGAAATCTCAGGCTGCTGGTGGTAGTTATCGTTGCAAATATTTGGAAAGCAATTAATTCACAGTTTTAGGAGAGTAATTCACTTCTAGAAACCTATGCCTAGAAGTTCATCCAAGTTGGGGACAAAGATTTATGTAGAAATATAAATGCACACTACTAAATAAATAATGTTTGAAATAATGCTTTCAAAATATATATAACAGAAAAAATATCAGGCTTTGGGGTTTTTTTATATGAAAGAAAGCAATACTCTTCTAAGTTACTTAAGCTTATTTTTCATGACAAAAGCAGTACTTGAACAGATATTAGAAGAAACCTCATAATATAAAATCAAATAAAGCAAAAGTATATGAAACTATGTGCAGTTCCATCTTATTTTGTCGTGTATTTGTATGCAAGTACGTGTTTGTTTGTTTTACTGGCACCAGGAAATTTCATCCCTCCTACACACCCACAACTACTGCCTCTATAGTTCTTAACAACGAAGAAGACAGGGCAAATTCAGTCTAAGAATTTAAGATTATTTTATCAATATAGCATCACTGGTGTAGACGATGCTCTTTCCAAATAAAATACTAAAAAAGAAACACGTTCCTAAAGGACCTTGCATTATAATAGCCTCTCAGCTGTCTCAGTCTGGAAGCTTTTTCACAGTACTTCAAGGCTGGAGGTCTGGAAACCATGTTTCTAAGACTCTCTTGCCAGCAAGATTTTACTTAGATTCAGGAACTGAGAGGCATTTTATGAGATCTGGGGGCAGAAGAGAAGGAGAAGTCACTATTTGTCCCACTGCAGCCACAGACAGGTTCATTGCCATTAGCAGATGGCAAATGCAGACACGGACCAACCCAGTTCTCTTCCTAAAAATGATTCGCTTACTTCTACCGACTTCAGAATCATCAGTGCCAAATCCTCTGGGATTCCTGCAACCTTCTGATCTCTAGGAAAGTTTCTCTAGGATTCTTGCCTTCAGAGCTCCAGAAAGCCAGCAGCACTCTCCTTGACCCTCTCTTTGACCTTCATGGTCCTGTTCAGCTCTTCCAAGGGTCCCACAAGCACCCACTTTGCTGAGTGACCTCCTTTTCTGGATAAATACCTGGAATAGTTGCTCTGTCTCTGACTAAGCCCAGACTGGTAAGACTTCCAAATTCATGTCTCTTGCTTGTGTGTCCCTAACAATCGACATTCCATCAAAAAAAAAGAAACACAAATAGGAACACAGCTGTTGACATTTGTGTTTTCAGAAATCTCAAAAAGTGTTTAGCTTCTTGACATTTCATGATCTAAAATATGACCAATCAAAAGTCCAGAAACTCTGCCATTCCCAACTACTGTGTGTTCAGCAGAACACATGAAGAGAGAGCCTGGGGTTGATTTTGTCCCCTCCCACTGGAACATTTGACAGTATTTGGAGGCATCTTTAGTTGTCACAGCTGGAAGAAGGGGTATTGCTAGTGGCATGTAGTGGGTAGGGGTCTAGCATGATACTAATACCCTGAATACATGGCAAGCCACACACAATGGAGAATCATGGACCTGAAACATCTTTGGTGCTAAGGTTAAGAAATGCTGCTTTCCATCTTTTTCTTCAATGTTCCAGGAACATTTACATCAAAAAGCTCACGTTACATGTGTTTTATCTTCTATACAATAAGGGAAGAGAAATCTGTGTTATTAATTCCAAAAATGAATCATTGACAAGATCTGTGATGTAGATGAGGAAGGAAGGGAAGTTGCAGACAAAGATATCCTCCTTCCAAACTGCTTTTCACCAGGTAACAAAGGAACCGGAGGAGGGCTAATCAGAGAACAAAGGAAAGAGAAAAGACTCCTAAGCATAGAAATTAGGCTTTCTCTCTCCTGCAAAATAATGATACTGTGTGACCAAGGATAGATATCTTTTCTCTCCCTCTTTTTACATTTTTTTGTATTTTCCAAATTTTATATAATAATCACGCATTACTTCTATAATTGTAAAAAAAAATCAATAAGCATTATATTTTAAAATAGACAGAATGAGAGTAAGCAAGCCTTCTCAGGAAATATTCTAGTCATATTGCTGCAACCACTTTATACATCTCAAAAATCCTCACGGGAAATAGAGACAAATAGAAAAATTATGCAACTCCCACCAATCTTATTCTGCTTTGTAACTATGCACCCTCCTACCATATTTTATTAACAGGGTTTCTTGAAGTTGCCTAAGATGGTCAGGAATGAGCAATAAACTTTCCCTCAAAGACATTTGTATGCAGGAACACAGATCCCAGCCCGTTGGTGTCAGGAGAGTGTTGTTCAGAAGACACAGAGGCCCTGTGAGAGGTAAAAGGAGGCACATTCTCCTAGGTACCCCACAAGAGACAGGCCAGCCAATCAAACCTGATTTCTAAGGCCCCTGAGCATAAAACCCTTTCGCCTCAGAATAATGTATCCACTAATAGCAACATTTTACTATGCACTGGTATTTGTGACTAAAGGCCAGCTTTTAATCTGTGGCTTTCAAGGATGCGGCTCATTCCTGAAATTTAAAGACCCATAAAATATTTATCTTGTTATTTTAAATATATTAATTATTTACAAGCTATTGAGCCATACCTAGAACTAGGACAGCTAGCTCTCCCCCTTCTCTCACAGCAAATTCCTCCCAGCTCTGAAAAGGTGAGCCAGAAAGAGCGCTTCTCGGCCACCAAATGTTCCGTAAAACCCCCTGGAAGAACCATCCATGCAGCTTCATGTGCCTTGAAAACTGGCCATGAGGGAGCTTGCTGTCCCCAGAAGGGAGATTGCACAGGCCATGGGGGGTTGTTCTGTCCCCAGCACCACACTGAGCTGGGGAAGGAACAAGATCCAAGGGGAATGGCCTCCCCAGTTAGGTGTCCTACTTCCATGCATATCTGACAGAATCAAATAAGTACTGTAGCAGCAAATATGATTTGTTATTTACAATCTCTCCACAGCTTTCTAAAGAAAATAAATTTTATAGGTCTCTTTGTTTGCTGAGGGGGTAGTGGGTGTGAGGGTGCAAGATTGGAGAAACTAGGAGACAGATCACTTGCACACTCAAGGCAAGAAGGGCTACAAAGAGATGGGAAATGATGAAAGGGAGGAAAGGGGAAGTTGGACAGGCAAGGTAGGAAGAAGGTTTAAAAGTAGAGTGGTGACCTTAAGATATTTATTTTTAAAATAAACAAATAGATAATAAAATTTCATTTAAAAAGGCCTTTGTGATGTTGCAAGTTAAATGGTGAATGAGGGTATCTAAAAATCAAATGTTCTTGTGTGATGGGTGATGTAATCCTATCTTCCACTTCCCATCTTCCACTTCCCCTTAAAATCTTTATTAAAATCTAGACTTCATGCCAATGTGCAGGGTCTTGTACGTTGCTAAGTATTCAATAAATATTTGTTGAATGACTGACAGATTAAATGGACAAATAATGGTTTAAATGGAGCTGGATTTTCGCTTTGGGGGTGCACAAAAACTGCTGAGACTTTCCTCTTCAGGCTGTTCTGCTGTCTTCATAATCATGGCTTTTAAACTGCATAAATTCCTACTCACTGACATGCTATAATTTGCTTATTCATTGCAATTTGATTGTTTCTGTGTTTTTCTATGCTGCAATGAACACCTTTGGACACACCGCCTTTTTCCGCATACATACTGACATTTCTGCTTTCTAAAAGTTATAGGTCCCAGACATATTCACTTAGCCCTGAGGCTGTTAAGGAATCAAAATTGGAGTCGGATAGGAAACTCAGAGCAGAGAGGTTTGGTTTAGGCCCCAGTTTCAATCAATGGCCTTCACAGAAGCGAGGTGGACACGTGTTGTCATCACTGCATAAGTCTTTCTGATGGCACCCCAGGGCAAGCCCTGCTGTGGAAGGAAGGTGCCGAGATTCCTGCTGTCTGCCCCCTTGCTGCTTTGAGTTAGGTCAACTCTACCTAAGAGGAACAATAACCAGTCCTGAAGCAATTTTTGTTACCTCTGATGAAACACATTATAAGTTTGTATTTCCAACTGGATAAAATCTTAAGGGTGACTGATTTGGCCAGAAACTCCAGTGCCCCTATCTTTGGACAAAATAAGCCTTCCTTCTCTTTTATTTCCTTTTCTAAGAACTGAGCAGTAACGGATAGAATTAATTCCCTTTACAGAGAAAATTTCAAATTCATTTGTAAATACTCGTTAGGTTCTTAAATGGTCCTTGAAAGGTGACAAGTAATTAAAGGCTGTTTAGATTTCACTTAAGCAAAAAGATTTTGACACAGCCAAGAAAGATGCTGTTGAAGGTGTGTGTTTACAGATCATGCTAAGGTCTTGAAGCATGTAGCAGAGCCCCAGGCTGGCAACAGCCCAGGGCATGAAATAGGAAGCTCCAGGGGAAGGGAGGTGGGGGCTAAGGAAGGAAAGGATGGCATGAACCGCTGTAACAGCTAAGACTGAAAACATCCCCCAAGAAAGCCTTGTCCCTGTCATCCCCTCCACTGGAACCTCTTGGCGAGGTCAGAGCCACAGGAAACTGGGCCTCAGAGAGGTCTTGGAGAATTGTTTCCTCACTAAGTAGTCATCACCACAAAAGAGACCTCCTTAGCCTCTCCGCTGACTGAGGGCCCTGCCAATCCTTCCCTGACAGCCCTTTGTCCCTTCTCTTAATCACCAAGGCTCCTTTGACAAAATAGATGCAAGGAGATTGTGACTATTAACCTGTCATTTCTGGTTTAACCCCTTTCTGAGTTTGCTTTTGCCTCCATGCTCACTACTCTCCAACAAATGTCCTGCTCTTTCAGACTGGTCCTTGGATTTCTGTGATAGAAAATGAGAGGAAGTAACAGAGGTCAACAAGAAGCACGTGGGGTGAGAGCTGGAGCTGGAGATGAATGATGGCAGTGAGCGCCCAGGGGCTGGGAGGAGGCAGCGGTGAAAGAGGGCCTGGTGTAGAGAAGTCAAGCTGGGGTCTCTGTGCCCCTTTATACACATGTGGCATGCCCCTGGTGGGACAGGGAGGGCTGCCTGGCCTGCTGTAGGATGGACCTAAGGTGCCCATCGCTGAATTCCAGATTAAGAATAACAAACTATGTATGTCTTAAACGTTCATTTTCTCCATGAGTGCATAAAGTTGCATCAAGGTGTAAAGATTGGAGGCAAGCATCAACTGGAGTACCCCGAAAGTCATGAGGACACTGTGGAGACCTCTCTGAGGCTGGAAATAAAATGGGGTGGGGGTGATGGAGATGTTCAGACTAACACATTCCACTCAGGTCACTGGATTCACATGTGTGACAGACACCGCAATGAACTCAGGTAATGTCCATTGCCTTCGTCTTTCTTACTACCAGAACCACTTGGCATGCCAATGTCTCCCAGAAAGTTACACTTTGCAATCTCCCTTGCAGCTGAAAGCAAGTGCCTGGTGCCAATGAGACAAAAGAAAGCTTGCCAGGAGTATCTGGGAAAGTGCTATTTTCCACAGACAGCACTGTTCCTGCCCTGCAGTCACTGCCTTTGGCTTTTTGCCTGAGGAAATAAGCAGGAGGCAGGAGAGGGAGCAGTCACTATTTTGCCACCATATGATCACCATGAGAATGAAATTTCTAAGCAGAGAATAGCAGTAGAGAAAGAGAAGGAGCCTGGGGTACAGACAAACCTCACAGCAGCCACCCCACACCTGGTCGCTGATTCCAGACATCTCATTCCATGGAAAATAAATTTCCTTCCTCCTTTAAGTTATTCCTTTTCACATTTCTATAATTGGATAGAAATCTGACAAATAGACATGACAGTATGTGGACTCACTAAGCAGAGAAAGTCTAAACACTCACTATTTAAATAATTAGCACCAAAGACACCCAGGTTCTTAAGAATTCAGAATCCTTTAGAGCTGCTGCGAGTCAGTCAATACCAAATGAACACTGATCCCATTTCAAGCCATGACCTGGGAATATTGGTCAAGTCTGCATTCCCTGGAGACTCAGCTATGGCCCTGCAACTTACCATGGGAACCAGTGGGAATCAGGACACTAGGGTTTGGAAAAAAGGATTCGAAATCATGTATAAAATGCACCCCAGAGATACTGCAGGGAGTCAGAGACCTGTCTCTCCCAGAGGATTGTTGACAGGGCAAATCCCAAGAATGTTCATGGACACAAAGCCATGAAGATTGCCTCTGAACCTAAAACTCTAGTCAGACAAATCCACTTCTGGGCCCGGGCCTCATCAGAGGACAGAACCCACAGCAACTATGTGAACAGAGATAATTTAATACAAAGAATTGCTGATTAGGTGTAAAGTTGTTAACAGGTAATTGAAAAGGTAAAAAGAGAACTCTGGTATTCCAGAGAGGTGATAGCAAGAAGCAGCTACTGGGGCCTCCCCAGTGGCGCAGCGGTTAAGTGCTGCGCTGTGGAGCTGTCGGCAGCGGCGAAGCGAGTTTGACGCCTGGCTGGGGAGAATCCCACATGGTACGGCAGACCTCTCCTGCCTCGCCCGCTGCTCCCCTCATCGGTGTATTTCTGATCTGCCTGTTCTGCTCCCTGCTCTGGCTCTGGTGAACCCTCTCGCC
>PVIJ01022453.1:0-17033 GCA_004024925.1 Scalopus aquaticus
TTATGCTTATATGGCAACACCAAAATAATCTATTTCCATGTGAGTATACCTACCACTAATGCTTATTTATTGTTAATATTTCAGTTCAAAATACCACTTGAATATAGTTTATAATGCAAAAAAGCAATTTTTATACATAGAAATTCAAGCATGATTAAAAATGACAAAATGAATAGGAATCGTGGCATGATGCCACTTGATAAAAACAGTTCTTTCTGAATATTACAGTATTACAAATAATATTGATAGTACTTGATACTAAATTTGTAACTCATGCACATGACATTAAATGCATATATAGAAGATACTTTTTATTGCCCAATGCTTTTAAAAAATAAGTGGAAGATTTTGCTTTTGAGAAAATAAATTCAGTAATGTTGAAGTCAACAGTGAGAAAATTCCTAAAATGAAAAGGCAATGCAAAATAAGAAGAGGAAAAGTGACAATGGAATATCTAATACATGAGAATAGCCGGTATAATAAACATTTTGAGCTTTAGTGAATAAGCATCTTTATTTTTTGCTTCTCAGACAAGCTTCCTTGAATATCTATTTCCTGTCTCTTGTTGACATCGTAGGCTTATTCTACAGCTGTCTGTTCATGTTCACTAATAAGAACAGTATCCGTCTAGTAATTAAGGTTCACTTTGTAATTGAAATGAGTTTACTGAAGTCTAAACCATCACTCCAATCATAAAGCCAAATCAATGCTTTGTCCCTCACTCAATCTAAGACTTGATTTGTGGCCAATATACCAACAATAAAAAGGAGGACTGGGTTTTCTTTTACTCCTTATTTTTTACTACTCTTAACCTACCCTCCACCTTATTTTGTTCTTCTTTATCCACCAAGGAAAAATCAAGGTAAAAGGAGACTAAAGATGCTGAATACTTTTATTTTTTCCTAATGGGCATTCCAATTTTGCCACCTCATAAAAAATAGTGACTCCTAAAGATGCTGTAGTAGTTTTCCCGTTGAAAAATTTCCTGACATGAAACATACCCTTGTTTGTGACTGCTTCCTATTATAATCTCCAGATTCTATTCTTCACTGTAAATACTACAGCCTCTGTCTGTGGGGGCCCCTTTACCTGGTGACCAGCCAGCTGGGATGGCACACTGACAAGAGAGCTTTCTATAATATCCCTTTGCCATTCCAATGGAAGGAATAGTGGCTTCACTTGTGCCTTTCTCTCTACCCTCTATGTTCCCCAGTCTCCCAGAAATATATGTTAAATTCTCTCAAGAAATACCTTACCACACTTAACTCACAATGCCTGAAATTCTGTGGCATCCTTAAAATCCATGAACAGTTATTGTGGACTCTTCATGTCTTGTCTTAGGGACAAAAGACTCATTCCTTCATTTAAGGGTAAGAGGTGGGAAGGAAGGAATAATAAAAAATACTCACAACTTTATTTAATATTTCTATTTGAGTGTGGAAGTAGAATATAATTAATGAGCAAAATTATTTTGAGGGCTTACTGCTGTCTAGTACTTATTATTTAGTACGGTGTTTTGGTCTCTATATTAGCACCTCACATTTATGTGATATGTAAAGCCTATTCATTCTCATGGTTTCATGTGAGTTTCACACAAAACTTTAAAAAAGAGGTAGGGATAAAAAGGGAGGAGTAGGGAAGACATTTTTAATTCCAGACTTACAAGTGTGGAAACTGAGAATCACAGAAGTTAAATGATTTGCCATGGCTAAAAAAAAATAATAAGCCAAAAAACAGGTCTTCTTAAATTATGTCTACTATCATTTCAAATTCCCCCTTAGCCAAAATTAATTATAAATGTAATTCATATAAAAATAAAGCAACTAGTTATTTTGATATTTGAATATTTACCTTTCATAATGCTAAAATGAATATTCTAATGTGTTGCCATAAGTTAATATATAATTTTAAAGACACAGAAGAGAAACAATAATATATACCTTTGTTTGATAAGTAAGACTTGAGAAAACGTCCTTTATGATGCAAGCAAGTGTCATTGTTCCAGTTAAATGGGTGCAATTGATTAGTGGTTTCAAATAAGTGGCTAACTTGTTCTCTACTTTCCTTCTCATACATATTTATATACATGTCTATCTGTCTATCTGTGTGTATGTCTGTGTATATAGTTAATACTAAATTGAAACTCATTTTATGTGTGAAAAATCTTTGGAAATATTTAGTTGTTATTTAAAAATTCTGCTTTTTCAAGCAATGAAAAATTTTAAGTAAAGTGTCCTTCAAGAATAGAGTCCATGGTTTTGCAAATCTCATTCTTTTTAAACTATATTTAAGGGGATCACAGGTATATTTATTAAGTAAATATTACAAATACAAATGCCACTATATTTTAAAGTTTCTCAAATATTTGATAAAATATTTGGAACAAAGCAGTTCTTTTTTTAAAAAAATGTCTAATAAGTATTACCTAAAATGTTTATTACTGTGTATTATCTTTGGAGATATTTCTTAGCATGAAGTTTTATTTTATGGTCTGAAAATAGCTAATTTTATCAGAAAATATGGACTTGAGTAGATATTGAATAAGTAAATCTCTGGAATAAATATTTGCTTTTCACTGAAGAAAGAAATTAGATATATATCGTTTTCTCTGACAATCTGTGTATCTTCTCCCCTTAAAGTTAAAAAATAGCTACAACCAAATTGCATATAAATATGTATATAGTCATTAGATAAATTTGTATGTGTTCAGATAATAGAGGATAATTTATAATTTAAAAAAAGAGATTTATTTATTTATACATGCAAGAACTGGGGTGTAGGCTAGAGGTGTGGGGGGAGGGAATGAGAAGATTCACCAGAGACAGTGTGGGGAGCAGAACAGGCAGATCTACTGAAATACACTGCTGAGGGGAGCAGCAGGCAAGACAGGAGAGGTCTGCTGCGCCATGTAGGAAGCTCCCTGGCTTGGGGTGGAACTTGTGCTGCAGTGGCTGCGGATAGCTTGATAGTGCTGAGACTTAACCCCTTGCACCACCAGGGTGGCCCGATATTTTATAATTCTTGACCTTTCGCATGATGAGCTTCTGAACCAGCTGCCAGCGTAGTGCTCTTATTTCTTCCATACTTACCACTTAGCCATATTTCCCACTAGGCAACAACAACCTTACCCTTACCTCATAAATAGTATGGCTTCTAAGATTCAATCAGTAGTCTAAGGTCCTCATAGTACATCGTGAAAGATGAGTTTTAGTGAAACTGATAATCATTAAAGTGATAAATCCTTATGAAACAACCTGTGTGTGTGTGTGTGTGCACGCATGTGTGTGTGCATAAGCAAATGCAGTGAAAATGCTGAAAACATGAAAACCAAACATTCTTTCAGCTTTCCCAGAGAAGGCATCTGAAACAAGCAATATAAATGAATACATTTATATTCCTGGACGTTCTCACCTTAGAATTCTATATTCTTTCAAACCATTTCTTTTTTAACTAAAGTCCCTAGGGCTACAAGACTGCCAAAAAGTATAGTGTTTTTGACTCATGGACCTAGTATAATTCCCAAATTGTAGAATATATTGCAAGTTGTTTATTGTAAATATAAAGATATTGAAACTCCATTTACTGTACAGCAAATTGAAATCTGAGTTTGAAAGTAAGCATTACAGTTTCATTTGTAACCACCAGATGACTGGAGTGGACAAAATTTTAATGAGCATATCTGAAACAGTTGATTCTTCTTTTTGAATGGTCTTTAATAGCATCTATTCAACAGAATTTTGTTCTAGTGTAAAAGTTAATCATTTGAATTTATTGGGACATTTAAGTTAGCAGCATTATCAGAACTCCTTTGTGAACATTAAAGGGAAATGTATAATTTGCTTTCATAGTGTATTTATTGTACATAATAGGAGAGCAAAACATCTTTGTGACATTTACAATGTCACTGGGAATTGCTATATTAGTGATAGATTTGGGACAGCCATGATATATGCTTGTTTACTGCTAAAGTTATGTGTGAGACCACAGGTAAATGAGGATAGTTCTAGATTAGTATATTACATCGCTCATAGAATTCTCAGTGGTCAAAGAAATGAATCACCAACAAATCAAATAAACTTGTATGCCGAATCATTTTTCTTGTGTTTTATTTTTGATTAGTTATGTCTTTCTAGTTGCTAGTGGCAAGAGATCCAACTCACACCAGCTATATCAATAACAAAATTCAACATCTTGTTTACCTAAGAAATATAGAGGTGATACTAGTACTAGTAGAACAGGATTTGTGGCTCAAATAATACTTGATAGCAGTTTTTCTGATCTCTTGATATGTCTATCCAAATGGTTCTTCTCTGGTTCCACAAGTTAGCCTCTATTTTATACCCTGCAATGTAACCAATAAAAACAATAGTTGCTTTAAATAACAAAAACAAAGATCTACTATTTGACCATATTCACTTATATCATATTTGATTGTAAAAATATTTATAGCAATTTTATTTAGTCATAACATTCAGCTTCCAATCCAGGATTTGGGGGCAATGTTAAGCTCAGATATGTCATCAACATCTACGAATAGAACTTGAGACAGAAACTAGGGTGAAAATGTTATAGACATCTATATCCAGAGTTGGAACAGAGGCAAAAGAAGGACAAAGCTTCCTCATCCTCTCCTGCTACTTTCTTTCTTTTTTCAGATTTATTTATTTATTTATTTATGCATAGAAGAACTGGGGTGTAGGCCAGAAGTGCAGGCCGTGAAAGGATTCACCAGAGAATGAGTGGGGGACAGGATTGGAGGATCCACTGAGAGGAGAGTGGATGAGACAGGAGAGGTTTCTGTGCCATATGTGGGTTAGCCCCCTGGCCACGGATTTAACTCAGGCCACAATGGAGACAGCGTGATAGCGCTGAGACTTAACCCCTGGGCCACCATGGATGCCCTCCCCTTCTACTTTCTTATGAGTATTGGCTAGTCTACAAGGAGAATTATTTAAAGAAAAAAATCTTTCCAAGAATATTTTGTTAGAAGATTCATCTATATAAACATATATATATATACACATATTATATATTTTAAATCTTATTTTCATATTACTTATGTTTTTATGAATCTCTCCTTAAACTCTGTACTTAATGTATCACTTGTAGTGGGTGCAATGACAAGAAGATATTGTCTATTTCTAGAATACTATCTAAATACTAAGTTATAAAACTAAAATAGGAACTCTAGAAGATGGCTCAGAACAGTTATTTCTTTTATTCAGATTTGCTTATTGATGCTACCTTACATATTTTCTTCCTCTCTATTCTACTCCCTTACTGTATTTTAGGTCTTCTAGCCTTCCATTTTCCATTGATAGGGGGAGCTATAAGACACTGCGGTTTTTGTGTTTGTTTTTTCTTTTTTTTTATTCTACCAGTGTGCAAAACTAATAGATTTACTGTAAGGCAAACATTTAATGTAAGAATATTAATAGTCTCTTAAAACTTACTCTGTCTTCTGTTATGCTTGAATCTTTACTTATTTTGACATATAAAGACTATTAGACTTTTGAAATTATTTCAGATTTTGCAGATTTTTTTTTATTATTGTTATTTATGTCTTTTACGTTTTGTATTCCCCTTGGGTAGCCCACCACCAATTCACCCGTGATCCATCTCCATGGTCCCTTGTATTCTTTTCTATTCCATTTTGTGCCCTTATCCTCCCCTCCCCCCGCCCGCCCCTCCACACACACCGCTGAGTGTCTCTCTCCTATTTGGTTTCCCTATAGTCCTGTTATAAGTGAAACCATAGGTTTTGCAGATTGTTGTAATAATTTGTGTAATACATGATGGTTGCTTTTATTGGGGTAGTGACAGTATGGTGGATGGATAGGAATTAAAAGATTTGAGACCTATTTGTGGTATACAATTGATGTAGTTAAGTGAAAAGAATCAAAAAATAATTAACTTAAGTGTAGGGAGAGTATTTGGAATTTTTTTTTTGTAATTTATTAAGGTATAGCCTTACTCACCTACACAGTTCTGTTTTTCCAACTCTTGATTCTAATGTATTCAGTTTTAATGAATACAGTTTTGAGTATTTATACCTATTAATCATACCCTCCATCACCACAATTACTTATTAACATTTTGAGATTTATAAAACCTGAATATTATTGTTTTTTTAAATAACATTTTACCAGTTGACCAAAAAAACATGTTATCTGTGAAATCATATTGAAACTATAGTATTTGTAAGCAAGATATATCTATCTTGTTTCTAAATTGTTAAAAAAAATTTTCAATTTTTTTTAAAGATTTATTTTTTTATGCATACAAGCTGAGGTACTGGCCAGACATGTGGGGCGGCGAGAGGGTTCACCAGAGACAGAGTGGGGAGCAGAACAGGCAGAGCGACCTAAATACACTCCTGAGGGGAGCAGCGGGCAAGGCAGGAGAGGTCTGCCATGCCATGTAGGAATCTCCCCAGCCCGGTGTGGAACTCACATTGCCACTGCGACAGCTCCACAGCGCAGCACTTAACCCTTGCACCACCAGGGAGGCCCTTTTTTCACTGTTTTAATACTGTTTTTAATATGTATAAGCCATATCCATTTCTGTTCTTTGAAATAAATCTGATTCCAAAAATATTATCTCCAGTTTATCATCACTAGGGTAAGATAAGTTAGTAATTTTAATCAATTATAGCTATAGAATTTCTTATGCTTTTATTTCTTTCTCTCCAATAGATATTCCCCTTATACTTGAATTATCATCCTTTATTATAGCTTCTAGGAAATTATTAAGTGTTAGTATTTGCTCTGCTCCCTGCATTTCTATGTTTAATGAAAACACTTCAAGTGGTTCTTTTTTGCTATATTCCCTTCTCATACATAGGCTCATAGTTTACCTTTTCCAAAACAGTAGTACTCTCCAAACCACAAACTGCTATTTTAAAGAATATCATTCAAATAATTTTGTATTGTTCAAATGTAGGCATTTGAAATTTTTAAAAAAGAATAATAACCTTCAGAATTAATCCCTAGATTTGCTCAATCTCAGAGCCCAAGTGAGTTTGGCCAGTGCTTCCAAAGTATTTAACACACCAGATTCTGTATCTGATGGTGCCAGACCCTAGAGTAATTTATCTGGAAGGCAAAACCATTTTAGGCCACAGAGAGCCTTTAGATTATGGGCTGGGAATGAAAGAAAAATAAAGGAGGAGTGAAGGGGAGGACATAAACCACACAAGTGTGATAATTTAAATGATGGAGAGGAGTGTGTTTACAGACTCACTGAAGTATATTTTGAGACAATTTGAAGGAACACAGTTTGGCTGAGGAGGTTGAAAGAATAGCAATAGAGTAAAGGTATTATTTATGAGAACACAAATCTAGTGATTGTTCATTTACAAAGCCCAACAAACTGAAACAAATAATACAGAATCTGTTAAAATAATAGTGGGACTTTGCATAAATCAATTGTCTGGTGACTTGTGCTATAGGCTTCAACTTATATAAAAATCATCATGGGTCATTAAATTATCAATTATGAGGTATACCTAATTCTTAAGGTAAAGGTTCATTTTGTGTGTAGGAGGCCTAGATAGAGAAAAGGTAGAATCAGTTTTATGCTTATGAGTCATTTTTGTTGCTTTAAAAAATAACATTATTGTCTTTTACGAGCAATATTATACATTATTTTTATAGAGAAAATAAAAATCCTAGTCTGTTTTCTGTTTTCCCTCTATTTGGTTTATCAGAATATATTTTTATTACTGATTATTCTTTAAAAAAATTACCCATCTTTAAAGCTTATTGTTAATGGTTTAAACTTCTATTCATCTAGAGTCATAATTTTACTCTGTCACCTTAAACAACTGTAAAAGCAGAGAAAATATGAAATGGGTTTCAAACAATGGAAAACAAACAGTGAAGACAGTAATCCTACAGAGAAAGAGAGCTAATGCATTAGCCATGGGCTATATCTAGTATATTGCTTGCAAAGAATGTCAAAGGAAGTTTGCTGAGTTGTGAAGATTGTTCAGAATTTGGGAGACCAAGGTGGTAAGAATTCACCAAAATGAGTCCTGAAGAGAAGAAATCTATACATAGGACTCTGAATCTTTTGCTGATTACTAAGTAGCACACACTTGTGGAAAACAGAAACAAAAACAAAAAACAAGACAAGCATTCTCACCAAGAGCAAGACAAAATTTCCAAAGGTCAACAGAACTTGGCAGAGTCAAAGAGGAAAACCCATCCATGTACTGCAAATCATGAGCAATATCTTGCCTTAGTAGTGGAGCCAATTTATACCTACTGTAAAAGTTATATTAGTTCCTGGGATTTTAAACATGGTATAGTTGAATCACTGAATGGTAAAACAATTTTCAAATAATAACTGAATTACAGAAAAAATGCTAAAAGAAAATTGTATGAAGTAATACCACACTCATCCCCAATATATCTCTTATCCAGCTATGTAAAATTCAAAATTTATGACAGTCAATTATCAAATGTGCCAAGAATAGTAGGAAAAAAAGTCATGATTGGGAAGCAAATCAGTTAATAACTCTACATTTAGAAAAACACAGATGATAAATTATTAGACAAGGAAATTTTCACAGCTACTAAAACAAATGATTACCTGTCATTTTCAAAAAATTACAAAAACTCAACCCACAGAACTGAGAATGTCAACAAACACCAAGCAACAAGAAACTTGAAGAAACCTATACCAAATCACATTAAATTAAAACTACTTAGTGCTAGTAATGAAGAGAAACCTTAAAAGCAGCTAAGAAGAAGGACACTTTGTTCAGAAGAGAGACTTTTACAGACATCCAAAAAATAATGTCCAAATTCTTTTTAAAACTGAGGTGAGCCATAATGTTGTGAAGCAATGTCTTGAAAGAAACGTTCAAACATGTAACAAATGGGGCAGGGGGAGACATAGTTGTGGAACACAACATTTTTCAAGTAGAA
Organism: Scalopus aquaticus; assembly: GCA_004024925.1. Taxonomy (NCBI): domain Eukaryota; kingdom Metazoa; phylum Chordata; class Mammalia; order Eulipotyphla; family Talpidae; genus Scalopus; species Scalopus aquaticus. The sequence continues at coordinate 8,934 of PVIJ01022453.1, forward strand.
GAAAAATTACATTATATGAGAATCTGAATCTGCACAAAGAATGATGGTTATTGAAAATAAAGTTCAAAGAAAAAATTGCTTTAAAGTGTATTATAGTCTATAAAATATGTAGAAACAAAATGTATGACAATAGCACAAATACCAGGTTAAAAGAAATGGAAGTGTACTGTTGTATAACTATAGATGTAATGATATAATATCGTTTGAATGTTGAATATAATAATCAACACATACGTAAGCCCTAACATAGTAGTAAACACTAAAAACTCAGAATAAAGATTTGAGACTAAAAGCCAATAAAATAAATAAAATGGAATAATATGAATGCCTAATTCATCACAAAATAATGAAAAGAAACAAAGACAGATCAAAGTAAACAATTATTTACATGATCTATTTAAATCAAACCCTATCTATAATCACAGGTTTATACAGTAGTTTATACACCCACATAAAAAGGCAGAGACAATAACTTTAGATTAAAATACTTAACAACACAATAAAAGGTATAACTGTTTAAAGAACTAGTCAATTTAAAAGTGTAAGAACATAAGACTTACCATACTCTACACTAGCAGAAATAGGGCTGGCTTGGGCATATTCACTTCTAAGTTAACTTCTAAAATATGTAGTCATGCAAATATCAAGTCATGCACATTAACATCTAAATCAAGAAATAATGTCAGTGATAGAGAAACTTTTTTCGATTACCTTCCTTATTATATTATTTTTTATTGAGGTAACATTGGTTTACAACACTGTATGATCAGAGTTATAGGTTACACTTCTTCAGATGTCGGTTACTGCACCACACCACTACTGAGGCACCCAGGGTGACAGGAGTCAATCATCAAAAGAACATATAATCATAAATGTTTATGACTTTCACATTAAATTTTCAAACCACATAAAAAGTAGATTCAAAACCGAGACTTGACAAATCTAAAATAAGTATTAAACATTTCTGTTAAAAAATATATCATTAAAATGAAAAGACAACCAACCTACTGAAGGGGAGAAAATATTTACACATCAGATATCTGACAATGGGCTAATATCCAATTTCTGCAAACAGCTCAATCGGATATGCCAATGAGATAAAAATTAATCTTGGACCCAATGCTATTCACATTTTATACTATTCATTCTTTGGAAAATTTAAATTCTTGGTAGATTTAGTATCTAAATATTAAATATGAACAAATAAGATTTATAGAAAAACCAGTTATAAGCCTTCATGACCATAAGAGTAATGGATTTCTTAAACAAGACAAATACTGCTAATTATAAAGGAAAAAATGGTATATATACACAATGGAATACTACTCAGCTGTAAAACAATAGATGAACTCTTGTCATTTGTGACAATATGAATGGAATTGCAGAAGATTATGCTTAATGAAGTAAGTCAGAATTAAAAAAAAATACTGCATGTGGAATATAGAGGAAAAAACAAAGGAACTGCCAAATCTAACCAAGACAATGTCTAGAAATATGAATGCAGAATATTCATAGTAATACTACTCATAATAATCAAAAAAGGCTTTCAGCACCACAATTAAGAATTGTATTCTGACCAAACCACATACTGGGATGATATGTAGCAAATAAAATGAGAGATTAACTATGTGTAATAATAGATTTGAATCAAATTAGCATGATGTTGAGTGAAAGAAGCCAAACACAAGACACTGTCTTATGATTCCATTTGCATAAAAGGCAAAAAAACATAGGTTATGTAAAAGTACTCTAAGATGTTATATGTCAGCATAGTAGAAAGGGATGGTAGTAATGCTACTCATTCTTGCAGGTGGTAGTAAGATTTTTCCTCAATGATAGGAATATCCTGTCTCATAATTCAAGGAATGATTACATGGGTGTGTTCCTTAGTGGAAATTCGTCTTCTCTTTCTCCTCCTCCAACTATTTCCCTTAGCTAAACATTATGTAGTATGCAGTATAGAAGAAAATGTAATTTAGATTTCTTACAAAGCATTTGGACCATTATGAAGAGGTTGATTAGTTGAACTGAGTAGACTATTTGCTGATCCTTTGGGATATCAGCTGTGATTGTCTTATATCATTCCGTTCATTCTCAGAACCACTGCTTTGATTAGTGTCTCAACATTCAAAAATGGATATTATAGGGAGTGGAGCCAATTTAAAGCTCTCTATTTTCAGCATTGCTCAGCAATCCAGGTTAAATTATTTCTTTATTAAATTGCTTTCAGATAGTTTATTAAAAAGTAGTTGCATCATAAATCAAATCAAAATTACTGATTTCTTTAACTGAATGTGAATATGAAGTATACAGAATTCAGCCGCTTAAGAGACCAAATACTTATCTATCATCATAGCATTTTCAAATTAGGAATTTTTGAGCAAAGTGTTAGAGTAGGTAATTAAAAAATATTCAATCCAGATAACCAAGATAAAAATATAGTCTGTGAACTATATTATATGGAGAACTCCACTGATGCTCTATTTATATTAGGTGTATAGTGATGTACACATTTTATATCATTCTGTATTATTCTTTGAAGTACTCTTAGATAATGATGAAATTTGAGCATTCAATACATGAAACAAGTAAAAAAATAGAGAGATTTATTGCTATGGTAAGAAAATGCCCTATCTATATACCTATTAACTTGAGTTATAGAGTCAATGGAGTTTAGTTGGGTTCAAAGGCAAATCAATGTCATGCAGAATGGGGTAATAAAATTGTGCCCCATAAAATTGTTCTTGAGTATTAGCCAAATCGTGGAATATTTGGCAGAATTCCTAAATTTTTCTTGCAGCATAATTTTAAAATTTCTTAAAACACTCATAAGTACATATAATGTGCTGATTGCCAGTAAACTAGGAAACTATAGTAACGTTTCATTATTCTGATATTCTGAAGTTGTTACATCTTCTGGTAGCTTGTATTGTTTAAATCAAAAACCCAATGGAATCTTTTAGAAAACCAAATTATCCAAACCAAGAAAAAAAATATGCTTGTTTTGTAGAAAATGAGATACCATTGTGGTGGTCTGCTTTCGAACAGATACCATTGTGGTGGTCTGCTTTCGAACAGGTAATCAGTGAAGACTTATGTGAAGAGGTAGCTGTTAAGACGATATCCGTCTTAAGGAGGCGAAATACAAAGTCTAGTAAATGGTTCTCATTTTTAGCCTGCATCTTACTCACCTGGTAGGCCTACTGGCTGTGTCCCAACCTCAGAGTTTCTGATTTGGTCTCTCTGAATTTGCATTTCTCATGAGTTTTCCTGATGGTGCTGAAGCTGCTTATTCCAGAACCACGTTTCTGAATCACCACACGTAGGACATAGCATTACTAATATAGTGAGAAGCGCTAGAGCCTATATTGAGCTTGGAATATTTGAGAAAAAGTATCAGATCAATTTGTTTGTATCATACTCCATTGGTGTGGTGTAATGTGAGATTTATTAAGGCACTGAAAGCTATGTTTTATATGTTTTGTTCTAATTAAGATCGGAAGTCAGGGGAAGATTAAGCAGGTGTATAGTGATGATCTATTTCTTAGTTTTACCATTCACAGTGTAGTCCTTGAACAGAATGGATTGTAGAGTTATACAGGGAAAATAAATAGAGAGTTTACTTAGGAAGCTATTTCAGAAGTTCAGTTGATCGTTTTTTAAGTAGAAGTTTTTTCAAAATGGAGAAATATGAATGGATTCATTATATATTTCAAAGGTAAGCTAACAGAGTTTGTTTAAGGATTAGAAGAAAGGAAGTTCAAAAAAGAGAACGAGGATGACTTCTAGAATTTGGATCTGAGGAACTGATGGCAGTGCCATCAGTTGTTCAAAATGAGCAGCAGAACCTAGTAGAGGGTGCTCAGGGAAGCTTAGCAGATGGTTTGGATGCCAAGTTTTTGGTATCTGATAATGGTCAAGTGGAAGGTTGTGCCCTTATTGTCATTTTCACTGATACTTTTTAAATTTCTTCTTTGACTTCTTCACTAACCCTGTAGTCACTCAGTAGTGTGTTGCTTTGTCTCCACTTATTAGAGATATTTTTTTTCTGATTTTTCTTTTTGTGGTTAATTTCTAGTTTGGTACTTCTATGGTCAGAGAAGATGCTCGTATGATTTCGATCTGCATGAATTTGTTGATACTTGTCTTGTGACTCAATATGTGGACAATCCTGGAGAATGTCCCATGTGTACTTGAGAAGAATATACATTCGGCATTTTGGGAGAGAAGGGATATACGGTTTCCTGTAAATTTCTAGTAAGTCTGTGTGGTCTAATTCTTTGTTAATGTTATTGTGTTCTATCTATTTTCTGTCCAGATGATCTGTCCATTAGTGAAAGTAAAATATAGACATAGAAAGTTGAATTCCACTGCTACTAATGTGTTTTTCCCAAAGTCTATTTTCAGATTTGCTAATAATTACCTAATTTATTTTGATGCTTCTTCATCTAGTGCATGTGAATATTTAGTTGATAATGTGAGACTGCATTAGATCACACCAGTTGCACAGAGGTCCCAGTTCATAAACTGCAGAGATGCAAGTCTGACCCTGTTCGACACTATTAACAAAATGCTGATTTGCTTGGTAGATTCTACAGCAACACCCCAGACATTGACCCAACTCTGGCATATCATGTCTGTTATATTTTGCATAAGTCATCCCAGCTCACTTATGGTCGTGGTTTCCTCTCTCATTGAAATACATATCTGTCACATAAGTGTCCTTATCTTTTATATCTTCCTGTTATTTCTGAAATCTGGGCCAATATTGAGAGGTTAAAGCCCTATTTGCTATTCAGTTTACACATTTTACTTTATATATCGCACCAAAATAAACACCCTATTCCATCACTACCCATCTTTCCCATATTCTAGATATCTAATTTCTTTATTTTTAAGATTTATTTATTTATGCATACAAGCTGGGGTGTAGGCCAGAGGTGTGGGGGAGTGAGAGGATTCACCAGAGACAGAGTGGGGAGCAGAACAGGCAGGTCAACTGAAGTACACTGCTGAGAGGAGCAGCGGGTGAGACAGGAGAGGTCTGCTGCGCCATGAGGGAAGCTCCCTGGCTAGGGATCAAACTGTGCTGCAGTGGCTGCTGATAGGTTCATAGTGCTGAGACTTTACCCCTTACACCATGAGGAAGGCCCTAGATATCTGAATTCTTTAGAAGAAATTACTATGGGTTTTCCTTTATTGAGATGAAGCCACTGTTTTTAAAGTTAACTGGTAAGTACCTGTGTTACTGATTATAAAATACTTTTCTCTTAACATTCTTTTTTTTTTTTTTTTGCCTATTCTTAGCATGCTTTTTTATTCTTTTTCAAATATGTAGTTTACTTTGGAATATGACTTTCATCTGTACTGTGGCCTAAAATTATTTCTGTAGTACATTTTAAATTATAGTAAAAATCAAGAAATGTTAATTGGATTCAAGTTGACATGAGTTTTCAGAGAAGTGGTCACTTTTACAATATGTAAAATGTATCTAATTATGTGAATATAATTAAGTGAATTTGGGTTCTACTTATTTATTTATTTATTTATTTATTTATTTTTAAGAGTTGTCTCAAGACTTTTTATTAACAACTGAACACACAAACCACTTTTAGCATGGCGGCTCAGGAGCTGACCTGTCAACTATTGTAAGTTGTTTATGGTCAAGGAAAAGAGCCTGCTTCATTCTCTGATTTCAGACTTAGAACCACTTTCTTGGAAGATAAACATAATGACCTCACAGCAAGGGAAAACTGCAGAACCTCACTTGCATTTCTTCTCTTTTCCTTTTTCTTACATTGACAATGCTCGAGTCATTTTCTTGAAATAATCCATTGTGAGTTGCTTTAAGGGAAGATTTTTGGTGGTAAGCTCTCAGTTTTTATTTAAAAATGACTTCACCCTTGCTCATAGATGAAGTTTTGCTGCTTAAAAATGTTTATACTAACAATTATTTTATACCTTGAAAATGTTATTTCACTGCCTTCATTTTCTGATCTGTCTTTTCTGGTTACTTTAATCTTCTCTTTGTGGTTGTTTTTCAACTTTATTATGATATGTCTGACATGGGCACAAAATGGAATAGAAAAGAACACAAGGGACCATGGAGATGGATCACGGGTGAATTGGTGGTGGGCTACCCAAGGGGAATACAAAATGTAAAAGACATAAATAACAATAAAAATATATATTATATAAAAAAAAAGATTATGGACACTAGGTGGGAAAGTATGTTGTACATTTAATCAGTTTCCAAATAGCATAAAAACCCTAAAGAAGCAATATTTTAAAATATCCTGGCTTTTATTGTATCAGAGCTAATTGATAATGTGAATATGTAAATCCAGGGGTCCCAAGATACTCCAAGCAAGAAAAAAAAAAATCCATGTCTACTTATTTATTACTTTAAATATTTGTGTATTAAAGGTCATAGATGCCATTGAATAATTACATGTAAATTATTTTGAGAAAAGGGAGGATGTGCATCTTTGATTCCTTTTTTAGGTGGTATTCTATGTTCTTTCTATGGTTGTTCATCTTTAGAATTCCAGGACAGTTTTTATATCCAGTATTGTGCTTCCACAGCGGTGGAAGTTCAACCTTCTCGTAGGCTACATTTGTATGGCACTTAAAGCTCAGCAGTATAATTTACAATGTGCTTCAGTGTAGTTTCTCTTCTGGTGTGTATAGTACAGAAGGAACTTGCCAGAGAGACTTAATAATCACATGAGTTTTAAAAAGCATGAACAGCTAAACAATACCATTGCAAGTAACTATGCAAGTATCATACACTGACTAATCCACTTCTGGCAAATCATCAGAGGCCCAAAAATAAAAATATAAATAAGTAAATAATGAATGGAAAGTCTGTTGCATTATTTTTAATGTGGGTAGGAGAAAAAAAATGAGTTATTATTGCATTAATAACATGTAGCATCACAATGAAAAATACAATTTAAAATCACTTTAGATTATCAAAACCTTGGAAAAATTATTGGCCATTTTAGCTACTGAAGCTCCTAATCAATTTAGAATAAAAACATGTAAAAAGTATTTAAACATTGCACTGTGGAAAAGTGTTTGAGATTTAATGAAATGATTTCTCTCTCATGCTTAGACAACAGGAGAATTTAAAGCAGACTATTACCTAGGATTTGTCTATGTGGCTTATTTACTCATTATAATGGGTACAGAATGAGGCCATTTACTCTCTCATGAATAATATAATCATTGTTTCCTGATTTTACAGGGAGTAGGTATGTCCACGGTCCATCTGTGATGGAACAGACACGTAGTTCTGCTACAAAAGACGCAGCAATTCTCAGTGACTCTTAATTGTCTTCCACAATTTTGCTGTCTGTGTCTAAGGAAACTGAATGTTAATAAAAATACAATTTCCTAACAGTGATTTGTGAGAGCCTATTGGCACCAAATCCCCATCTGCCCAGTTGAGATCACCAGATTGTTATTTAGCTTGAGCCAGGTTGAATAAATCCAGCAAGGAGCTTACTTAAAGATTAGAACTGTTTTCATGCTGCCTTATGAGAAGGGCAGTATCAAAACAAGTGAATTGGACTATGATAAAATAAAATGTCTGTATACATGTTGCTTTTGTCATGCCATGTATGTTTTAAAGTGTGAACAATCTAATCACATCACTGACTTGATACATGCTAGAGAGTACACAACTACTTTGAATGTTTCTGATTTTCTTATTTAATTAATGACTTTGTGATTTTGGGAAGGAGATTTCAAAGGAGCAGCATACTGACTTAGAAATGTATTTTCTGAACAGAAAAGTTAAATGGGAAGCAAGGAAATCACAGAACTGAACAAAACCAATAAAATTTTGTAAACCCTGCTGGGAAAAAAACTGAGCCACGGAAAGTAGTACTGGTAAAAGATCATATAAGTACAAATAATAATTCATTTTACTTAACAAACATCTTAAAGCAGCAGATGAAAATGTCTAAGACCCGTAAGTCTTCTGTGTATTTACTCATTTTAGTGAAAACATGTTATTCCCATAGAAACCAGTAGCAGTAGAGTTACTGTTAAATATCACTGTGAATGAAGAGGAAAAGAAAGGAAGATCTGTGT
>PVIJ01022454.1:0-16147 GCA_004024925.1 Scalopus aquaticus
AAGTTAGAAGGCTCATAAAATCCTGGGGTTCGAGATATAAAATCCTGGCATTTTAGACATCAAATATTCAGATACACAAGTTTATACGTCATGAACACTCGGCACAACGCAAAGCACGACATCTGCCTACTGTCACTTCACATTCACCACTCAAACGGGACCATAAATTCTACCCTTACCTAGATCCAGGGCTAAAACCACAGCGCCCATCTGTAGAACCTGAAAGGTAAAGTACTTTCAATGTCTCTCGTGGAACTGCCTGAATGTTCATTCAAACTAATGAAAGCTAATGAAGTCTCTCTCTGAGCCGCTTCTCAATTTCTTTTTCCATCGTCACCTGCCTAAGGGGCCTTTTTAGACATGTTTTTCCTAATCACCTCCTGACATCTCATTTCCACAGACATTCCATATATTTACGTAAGTAAGGTGTCCCTTTGAAAGATGACAAATTGACTGTCACAGCTACTGTTTTCACCAGCTCATTATCTCTAGTAAGACAGTTAATATTTAACAGCTGCCCTAGACCAGCAGCCATGCCTGGGACACACGTGGACACGGGGCTTCCTGCAGCAGGCTCAGAGCCCGCTGGCGAGCTCCGTCTCCAACATGTGTGGGTGAAACAGCTAAACTCTGTCCTTCTAAAATGTCTTCCCAATAATGAAAACTTGGTTCAGATAAACTTCTAATTAACTAAACTCCAAAGTTCTTGGGCCTCACATCCCTGTTCCAACATTTTTTCAGAGGGAGGTTTTGAAAAGATCTTGTCAAAAACACATGGGATGACACTTGCGGCCGGGACCACAGACACACTCAGGATACCCACCCCAGGGGTCCGGGCAAACCCGCGACTCCCGGCTAAGCCGTGTCACCAGTGGGCTGCCAAGGCCCCAGCAGTTAATGAAGTCATTCCATGGTGATCCTTCGGGCCACCCCCACAGCACCCTCCCACCCCACCTCCAGCCCCCATAAATCACAGGCTACTTCATTCCTTATTTGGCTTCCCCTGTCAGCCTCAGGACACAGCAGAGGTCTGGCTGCTTGACCTGTCAACCTTAAGACAAGCCTGAGTATTGCAAAAGACTAGGGGATAAATCAAATGAGAAACAGGGGTGTGCGTGGTGGTGGAGGCAGGCCTGTCTTCTCTCCTTCGTAGACGAGGCGCTTATGCTGCTTACAGGAGCAAGACAGTTCGATGTTTCAGAACAGGCTGAGTTCTGAGTTGGAAATATTTATTCACTGATTTATTCAACATCTAAGCAGGCAAAACACCCAAGGGTCTTCCTCTTATGTGAGCCCGTGGGTACACAAAGCCAGTCACAAAGACATCAGTTTGAGCAGTAAACACAAAACGAGTTTTTTGGATTTGTGCAAGCCAGGAAACAAGCAGTCCTTGGAACCAAAACCAGGCTGCCTGACTTGGAGTGGGCTTTTGATTTTTAGGGAGGTTACCCATATTCATAGGGAAGCTTACACATAAGCAAGGAAAGTCTGGTCTTGCTAAGAAGGATTGGGCACACATGCGCCATCACTCAGCATTCATGCTACATGCGTCCCATGTTCAGTAGGGAGTTGGACTTTTTTTTTTTAAATCTATTTATTTATGCATACAAGCTGGGGTGCAGGCCAGAGGTGGGGGGGGGATTCACCCGAGACAGAGTGGGGCAGCCTAGTTTTGGTTCCAAGGACTGCTTGTTTCCACTTGCCACCTGCCGGGGGGTGCTGGGCAGCAATTTAGGCTTGGGGCTGCCAGATCTTCCGATCTTTCGGGCAAAATAAAAAACTCAATTTTTCCATAAAAACTCCAGCTGTGGAAACTGTAAGTCACGGAAAGCCTGCCCACGGAAAGCCTGCCCAGGCTTCTGAGAGCAGCGCTTAGCATCTCCCCGCTTTCCCTCACAGGCCGGCCGCTCCGAGGCCAGCAGCACCAGCGCTGAGCCTGGCTTCCCGCACCTTCCTCTGCAGAGGCTGGAGTCAGTGCACTAGGCCAAGCCAACCCAAGTGTCCTGCAGACCCCACACCCCTTCCCAAATGCCCTCCACCAGCCAGCACCTCACCAACAATGTCAGTGCTGAGTCCACACGACACCCCATCACTAGCCAAGCAACACAAGGAGCTCCTGAGTTATCCCTCATCCCCACACACCCTATTTTGTGGTTATCTCCCCTCCCCCAACTCCTAGGTGCTCTGGTTCTCCAGACCTATCTTGAGCAAAATCTCTGGTTTCCTCAACTTTTTTCTTTTTTTTCAAAGATGTATTTATTTATGCATATAAGAGCTGGGGTGCAGGCCAGAGGTGCGGGGAGTGAGAGGCTTCACCAGAGACAGTGGGGAGCAGAACAGGCAGATCTACTGAAATCCACTCCTGAGAAGGGCAGCGGGCCAGACAGGAGAGGTCCGCTGCGCCATGTGGCAAGCTCCCTGGCCGGGGATGGAACTCAGGCAGTAGCAGCGACAGCGCTAAGACTAACCCCTAGGCCACCAGCGAGGCTGCTCCTCAACTTCTCTGAACTTTCTTGTCCCTTTCTTACTCTGTGGACCTGTGCTCTCCCTGAAGACATGTCTTCTCTTGTGCCCTTCTAAGTGGGCTGTCCTCCTTATTACTCAAGTGCTGCTTCCAGAACATTCTCCTTCATCCCCCTCAAAACCCACTAGTTATCTAGTTATCACCAGGGTAGATCCAACCCCACCTTGAGCACCACCTGCTAACCCAGATCTACTCCTCCTTCGTGACTAGCTCCTGCCATTCCCACAGCTCCTAGGGGACTTCCACATCCAGGCAGAAGGCCTAGGAACATCTGGTCTCATGGTACTAGGCCTCCTCTCTCCCATGTCTTGTCCCCCCAGCCCCCCCATGGTCATGCCTATACCTCATTTCAGCAACTGCAGCCTCTTCAGAACCTCAGTTCCATCAAGTTCACTCACTGCCCATCATACCCTATCTTTCTAGGTCATTTCCACCGAAACCTCAACTCCAACACGCCATCCGCCCTGCCATCGGCCCTTCCACTGCCCTCAGCTCCCTCCCGTCTTCACACGCACACTAAATGTCCTGACAACCACCACAATCACGCCCCTGCACACATTCACTGCCCATGTCCCTCCCTCTCCGCCACGCTCATCTGGTGGCACTTGTGCAGCTGCATGTGACTGAAGAAACCTTCCTTCCTAACGATGACCTTGCTTCCTGAGAAAAATCGAAGCAATCAGAAAAGGGGGAGAGGGGTATATGGGGAGATCAAAAGTAACTCCTGTCTCAAATTAAGCTGTTGAAGCTGTCAAACAAACAGAACTCCAGATAAGTAAGGGCATTAGTTCAGTGAGCCAGACAGGAATACTTCTGAAAGGTCAGTAGGTCTAGTCAGGGGCAACAGCCAGGGGGGCCTCGAAGAACAGGGAAGGTCCGTGCAGCCTTGTCAATTATTACCCCCGCATACCTTAGGCAAGACCTGTAACTGCGTCGCCGCCACCACAGCACCAGGTTGTCTCAAGAATTACATAAGCAAAGGGCCTCAGAGCAAGCAACGGAGGGTAGTCCCAGACTCAGTTCTGATCAAGTCCCAGACCAGGTAACCAGAAAGTACACACAAAAATAATTATTTCACCTAAAAAAAAAAAGAGTCCGGAAGGGCTGCCAATTCCAGTTCAGACTGCAAGAACGTTCGACACCTGCCTTCCTGGTTCCTGGTTCCTGGTTCCCTAGAGCTGAGCCTCTCTCCTCTGGTCTTTGACATCCCCATTAACTTTTCCCTCTGCCTGGGGCATAGGAGATTTTAGTCTTTAGAAGCTACCACAGGTGATGACTTAGCTCACACACCCGGCTTCCTCTCTCCCCTCCTCCGACACGCTGATATATAAAGACACCTGGTGCCCAGGCAGCGCTTCACATCCTCCCCTCCCCTACAGCTCCAGCTGCACTGTCTTTTCCTTGAATACAACCAGCACGTCGTAGCGGCAAGGCCTTCAGACTCCATTACCTCCAACTGCTACTTGGGAAGGTCGTTGGCGGCTCCCACCTCACTCTTCATGTGAGAGCTCAGCTGTCGCCCTCAGAGACAAGAGTCCTCTGACCACTGAGATAACATGGCTGTCCTCGCCTTACATGGCCCGTCTGTGCACCTCAGCCCGTTCATTTACTCCTTAGTAATTTAATATTGCGGGCAAGTGCTCTTTATTTAAATGTTTACTCACTGTCTCTGTCTCTCCACTAGAGTCGAAGGTCTGCGAGTGCAGGGGCCTGGCTGGCCTGAGTCACAACTGTGATCACAGGTCCCTGACACAGCAAGGGGTTCCCTACATTTTGCTGAATTAAGGAATTCTCCTTTCCAGAGATTTCTTTTGAAAGCCGCCTTGTGCTAGTCTGATGCAGTTACGGTTGTAACACTGGCTCCAAAAGCTCTTTCAGGCCAAACTTCCTGAGAGCATAGTGGCTTCAATCGGGTCCTACTGTCCACCAACCCCTAAGGGCAGTTCCAGGAATTTCCAAGCCCAGGTTATCAACACCATGGGGCTCCCACGCTTGCACCCTTGTCTAAGTTTCTCCCCATCAAGACTTTTGTTTGTGTTCTCCTTCCTCTGACGGCCATCACCTTTCTTGGAGGCGCCTCTACTGCCACTGAACTAGAAAGGCTTCCTGGGAGGCCGAGGTCTGACGATCAAAGAAGGGATAGGGGCTTCTTTCCTGAGACTAAAAGTGCCATTTGGCCACCTAATTGTCCAACCCGTACCCTCTCAGACGGGCCTCCTGGGCTTTCCTTGGCCACGGAACTTTCCTCCGCGGCCTCTCACTCCCCGCACAGGAAGGGCGCCCGCCACTCCTTGGTCAATACCCCCAGTCTCCGCCCTCAGCCCAGGAAACTTTCCCAGCCCAGGCTCCTCCGCCCTCCTCTCGCGGTTCCCCAAGCTCTTGTCAAGACTCAACCTTCCCGGGCCGGCCCCACCACACCCCCGAACTTCACCAAGTCCCCTCCAATTTCCCCCCACACCAATTCTCGGGGCTCAGTCGCGGCCCCCAGCCGACCACCCCCCCACCCCCTACGCCCCGCCCCGCCCGCTGCCCCCGGGCCCCCAGTCCCCCGGGCGCCGGCCCCAGCCCTCACCGTGGACGTCCCGCTGTCGGTCGGCCGCCTCGGCCCCGGAGAGGAGCAGCGATGCCAGCAGGGCGAGCAGCGCCCCGGCCCGCCTGGGCCCACACAGCCGCGCCATGACCGTAGCCGGTGCCCGCGAGGCGTCCAGACGCAGCCGTTGGGGTCTCGCGATCAGGTGCGGGAAGACCCTCGCCGCGCACGCGCGCTGGAGCGCTCGGGTTCAGGTGCGGGCGCTGCTTGGGGTCCGCGGGGCGCCGCGCGGGAGTCCCCTTTCTCGCGCCTTAGGTGTGCGGACGCTCGGCCTCTCACTCCCGAAGCGTCCGCTCTTCGCCAGCCCGCGGTGCCAACTGACACTCGGCGACTCTCCCACCTTTCAGAGCCCCCCACACCGCAGAACGCCCGGTGGGCACTACGGGCAATGGCGGCCGCCTCTAAACAGCTACCGGAGATGGCCACAGGCCGGGGGCGGGGCGCACCTGGCGAGGCGGGGCGCGCAGGGCGCAGGCGCAGACAGCGGGCACCTGAGCGGCCTTCTGCCGTCCTCGGCGCACCTGGGCCCGCCCCTGGACCCAGGAAGGGGCGGGGCTTGCGTTGGCCCCGCCCCGGGCACTGTCGCTTGGGGAGGAGATGCGGGCCACCTGAGTGTTGGCGCTCCTGCTACCCTTGGAATGAGCCTCAGGGTGGGAGGAGGGGCGCTGACACGCTCCTCCAGGAAATCTCTTTTTCTTTCTGTCATGCTTCCTTAGAAAGTGATTTACTCCTTCCTAAATTCAGTGCCTACTGAGCACCTTTCACGGTGGTAGTTTCCTGGTTTCCTACAAATGCCTGCGTCATATCACCAGACAGATGGGAAGTCCAGGGAGTGATGACTGGAGCTTAGGGCAGAATGATTAAGAAAGTGACAGGGCAAATACGCTGACTGGTCAGAAGGGGGGGTGAAAGACCCAGATGGTTGGGGCTTGGTGGGAACCCTGATGGTTTTCTCTTTCATCCCAAGGCTCAGAGAGGGTTTCTTGGAGGTGGTGCTGGACCCATGAATGAACAACAGCCCCAGGTCCTGCCTCCAGACTTCCCTGTCCTGAGATGAAGACAAACACTTCACCAGAGGGGACTGTAATCCGGAAGCACTATAAAAATGGCGTTTGCTTGAAACAATTTAAAGATTTTTAACCAACCATCTTTAACCTTGCATTGGGTCGTAATCTTGCATTGAAGTCAAAAGTCTGAATGTGAAACCAAAGCTCTCTCCCAGCACCAGAATCTCCACCCACAACCCCCACTAAGCCCTAGTGGAGCAGAAGAGAGACAGGAATGTAGGGAGAGCAGGGACGGAGAAGAGTCATCATCCTATTCATTCATTCATTGGTCCATCTATTGTGTTCGTTCAGCACATTCACTGAGAGCAGACTCCAAGCCAGGCATTGCTCATACATGCTGGAGAAGACTCAACAGTGAGCAAAGCGCCTGTCCTGTCAGAACACACTGGAATATTGGTAACAGTGGTGGGACTGGCACCTTTGACCCCTGGAGTGGATAATTTTTTATACCTCCTCCACTGGGAAATGTTATTCAGTAATAATCATGTAAGAATCATTATTTTATCTGTCCTTTCTTTTTTTAAAGATTTATTTATTTATACATACAAGTTGGGGTACAGGCCAGAGGCGCGGGCCGGCAAGAGGGTTCACCAGAGACAGAGTGGGGAGCAGAGCAGGCAGATCAGAAATACACTGCTGAGGGGAGCAGCGGGCGAGGCAGGAGAGGTCTACCGCACCATGTGGGATTCTCCCTGGCTGGGCATCGAACTCGCATCGTGCGCCGCTGACAGCTCCACAGCGCAGCATTCAACCGCTGCGCCACCAGGGAGGCCCAATTTTATCTGTTCTTTCATGTGACAATTAGCATTTGAAAATGAACAAATTTCAACTTAAAAGATATTACTCAAACTCAGTAAACAATTTTATGCATGAATGAAAATTGGCACTTCCAAATGAAAATATTACACCTTACACTGTGCAGTTCACACACCGATTCACTGTGGTGAATTTAAAACACAAAAACTCCAAAAGAATACATAAAATGACAGCATGATTTCTTTGTGATCATTGTGCTATCATTTTAATTGGGAATCTATTCCTTAAATGCAAGAATATGTTGAATCCCAGAGATTGCACATTCAAACTATGCCTGATGAAGCCCAAACGATTCCAAATTATTGTGAACTTATTTTCAAAATGAACACATATAGCTGAGTATGAGTCCGAAGTCAACTGTAGGCCAGGGAGTTCTTCATCATAACAACTATATTGTTATAGTCTATATAATATATAATGCAACATGTGATATAATATTTGTAATAGAATATTCTACAGATAATCTGATATGTTGGGCTGCCCCCCAATTCACGACCTGTGTAGCCTACACCCTTAGAGTGTGAACTGGCACTAGGACTTGCTTCTAATCAATAAAAACACCAGGGAAACTGGATGCGATGCTCACAGTTACATTACATTATGTACGACTCCTTAGTGTAATGGAAAGAGATTCTGTTGCTGGCTTTAAAAGAAATAAGCTGCCATCTGCTAGAGGACTTACAGCAAGAGCTGTAGGGGCTTCTGGGAACTGAGAGTAACCCCCACTGAGAGTCAACTAGAAACCAAAGACCTCACTGTGGAAGGAAGGAAGAAGGGAGGGAGGGAAAGGGGAGAGAAGGAAGGGAGGGAGGGAGGGAGAAGGCTACCAAGAAAAAATAAGAAAACAAGGACCTCACTCCTGCAACCCGAGAAAACTATGTGATAAGGGCCTCCCTGGTGGCCCAGGGGCTAAGGTCAACACTATCAAGCCATCTGCAGCCACTGCTGCACGAGTTCGATCCCCGGCCAGGGAGATACCCACATGGAGCTGCAGACCTCTCCTGCCTCGCCTGCTGCTCCCCTCAGCAGTGTGCTTCTGTTGATCTGCCTGTTCTGTTCCTCACTCTCTCTGGTGAATCCTCTCACCACCACCACCACCCTGCCCCATACCACTGACCTGCACCCCAGTTCTTGTATGCATAAATAGAAAAAACAAAAACAAAAACAACTAGATGATAATGAGTGTATGTAGTTTTAAGCCACTAAATTTGTGTTAACTCATTATTATGCAGAAATAAAAAAAATGACCACAAACACAATATTTACTAAAGGAGAGAGTCGAAAAATACCTAGTTTGCAGTTACTGCCCCATTATTAAAACTTGACAGCAGTTGTATCAATTGTTTAGCAAAGAGGCCACAAGAGATTTCTTTCTAAGGATAGGAAGATTATTTTATCATGGATGCCATATGGAATTGTCAGTGGGTGGTATCAAAAAGTCAAATCAACACTAGGCTTTTGGTCAAGGTTTTATTATTTTTCAATTCTCTGCAGAAAGTGCACCCCCTTTTTGCCTGTACCAAAGGCAAACTCGTCATTGACCCCCACCCACTTTGGTACACCACTAGTTGGAGAACAGACAATAAATAAAATGAGTAAGTTGCATGTACTGTTAAGACAGTGAATGTGGGCCTCCCTGGTGGTGCAAAGGGTTAAGTCTCAGCATTATGAAGCTATCTACAGCCTGAGTTCGATCCCCAGCCAGGGAGCTTCCCACATGGCGCAGCAGACCTCTCCTGCCTCGCCCGCTGCTCCCCTCAGCAGTGTATTTCAGTGGACTCACCTGTTCTGTTCCCCACTCTGTCTCTGGTTGAATCCTCTCACCCACTGCACCGCTGGCCTACACCCCAGCTGTTCTATGCATAAATAAATAAATCTTTTTTTTTAAAGATGGTGAATGTTATGGCTAAAACACAGAGCCAGATAGAGGGCTCAGGAGGTACAAGGTGAAATAGGGGGGCCAGGGAATACCTAACTGCACACGTGACATCTGAGGGAGCTGAAGAGTGAGCTCTGCTGACACATCCTTCTGAGGAAGAGAAACTGTTGGAATAAAAGTGTGGAAAGGGGGCCCCGGCCCGACAGAGTTTTAATGGCTAAACTAAGGAACGTGACCTTTGTCCTCCAGACACCGGGGAGCTATGAACACTGTACTTGTTTGTTTTTAATATGCCAGTTTTATTGAGCTAAAATGCTCATAACATACAATTCACCCTTTTAAAAAGTATACAATTCAATGGTTCTAGGTATATTCAATCATGGAAGTCACACTGATGGCGGTTAAGAGTGGAAAATTTGGGGAGGAGGCACCACAAGACCAGAAACTGGAGGTAGGAGTCGAAGTGATTAACATAGTCGTTAAACCAGCTATAGAAGAGTATGGGAGGCAGTACTGGAGGTGAGATATGGGATGAAGGGCCATTATACACCATCCCTGTCTTTTCAAATCTATCTCGTTACACCCTAGAAATAATTAATTGAACAACAGTTAACAACTGCACAAAGGAATGAACTCCCAAAGAGAAGACTGTATCAGTGCCAATTTCTGCCCCGGCAAGGGGCAGCCCTCCTACCTGCCTGTGACTAAGAAGGTGTTTCTCTTCACTCACCTTCCCGCTTTGCAAAGCAGCAGAGGCAGCTCTTCCCAGACCCCCCAGATGTGACTGTGCAGGCGTCTCTTAACCTCCCCCTTTCAGGGGCCGCTCCTTCTGCCTGCCTGTGTCCGAGCCTCGTCCTTTCCTTCCCTTCTGTTTGTTTCTTTCAAGTTTTATTTATTTATGCATACAAGAGCTGGGGTGTAGGCAACAGGTATGTGTGTGGGGTGGGGGTGGGGTGAGAGGATTCATCAGAGACAGAGTGGGGAGCAGAACAGGCAGATCAACGGAAACACACTGCTGAGGGGGACAGCGGGGGAGACAGGACAGGTCTGCTGCGCCATGTGGGAAGCTCCCTGGTGGGGGATCCAACTCTTGCGCTGCAGTGGCTGCGGACAGTGTAATACAGCAGTGTATTTCTGATCTGCCTGTTCTGCTCCCCACTCTGTCTCTGGTGAACCCTCTCGCCACCCTACGCCTCTGGCCTGTACCCCAGCTTGTTTGTATAAATAAATAAATCTTAAAAAAAAAAAAACTTTAAAAATAAACACCTTCTCCCTGAACTTCAGGGAAGGAGTTCCCTTTTGTTTGGCTGACTAATACGTCACAGATTCAGGGCAGGGTCTCCACAGTCATGTGCAAAGGCCTCCTTTTGCACTCAGCACGCTTACACGCCTCCCTTTTGTTCACATGGCACGCAGTCGCCATCTTGGGAATAACCAGTTGGGTCCAGTTCTGTGGCTACTGCTCTCCTTTCTCACATTCCTGAGAACAGGTGCAACTCAGAGCAAATATTCTACCTCCCAGTTACCTATGTGTGGATTTACCACATTTTGTTCCTCAGGTGGCTGATCCCACCTTTTGGCTATTGCCAATAATACTGCTGGGGACACTCAGCCTTACACAATGTAATGTTTTGTGTAAACATGTTTTCAATTCTCTTAGGAGTGGAAGGGCTGGGTCACTCGGTAACTCTAAGTTAACTGCAAGACTAAGCTAACTGCCAAAGAGGCTGCACCATTTCACACTCCCGCCAGCAAAGTATGTGGGTTTTGATTTCTTCACATCCTTGTCAACACAGCATTTCCCATTAAAAAATATATATATAGGGCCTCCCTGGTGGCACAAGGGTTAAGTCTCAGCACTATCAAACTATGGCAGCAACTGTGGCCTGAGTTGATCCCCCGCCAGGGAGCTGAACCACGTGGCGCAGCAGACCTCTCCTGTCTGGCCCCCTGCTCCCTTCAGCAATGTACTTCAGTCCATCTGCCTTTTCTGCCTCCCACTCTGTCTCTGGTGAATCCTCTTTTTTTTTTTTAGAAAGAAATGCTGAACTGGGGAGCAGATCCCTGCACTGACACAATCCAAGAAATCCCGCCTCAGAGTTTAGCCTACCACCCTGCAGAATTCAGACTCATGACTTCAGCATGAACTCTTTTTTTTTTTAAAGCAATTTTTAAAAGATTTATTTATTTATGCATACAAGCTGGGGTACAGTCCAGAGGCATGGGGCGGCGAGAGGGTTCACTAGAGACAGAGTGGGGAGCAGAACAGGCAGATAGACGGAAATACACTGCTGAGGGGAGCAGCGGGCAAGGCAGGAGAGGTCTGCCGCACCATGTGGGACTCTCCCCGGCTGGGCGTCGAACTCGCATCACCGCTGCTGACAGCTCCACAGCACAGCGTTTAACCGCTGCGCCACCAGGGAGGCCCTCTGGTGAATCCTCTTACTCCCCACACCTCTGGCCTACACCCCAGTTCTTCAACGCAAAAAAAAATTTAAAAAAATTACAGCCACCCCAGTAGGAGTGAGATAGTACTTCACTGTGGTTTTTGTGTTTTGGTTTTTGTGTTTTTACTGTCAACTGATGATGCTGAGCGTCTTTTCACGTGTGTCTTGATATATGTATATATTATATTTACGTATATTTATAACATATATATTTTAGGGAAATGTCTGTTTAGGTCCATTGTCTGGTTTTAATCGTGTTACTTGACTTTTGAGTCTCACAGCTTCTGTGTTGTAGATGCCGGCCCCTCATCAGACACACAATCTGTGACTTCCCTCCACACATCTGCGGGTGTCTCTCCACTTTCCTGATGATGTCCTTTGAAACACAATTTTGTCACTGTCTAGTTAATTTTGTTGTTTGTGCTTGTGGGGTCCTAGCTAAGAAACGATTGCCTAATTGCCGAGAGGTTTAATGGGGCCGGGGCAAGCTGTCAAGTGGACGTTGTAAAGTATCATTCTTGCTACTTAGAAGAAGTGGGAAGTAAGGGACTTCTCTGGCCGCCCTCACGAAAACAACCACCCCACCCTCAGACCATTTCTCCTTTTCTGCTTCACATGAAGTCATGGCTGTACCATATTCTTTATTTTAAAGATTTATTTTTATTTATTTATGCACAGAAGAACTGGGGAGCAGGCCAGAGGCGGGGGGGGGGGTGGAGGGGGAGGGGGTGAGAGGAGTCACCAGAGACAGAGTGGGGAGCAGAACAGGTTGATTGACTGAAATCCACTGCTGAGGGGAGCAGCGGGCGAGACAGGAGAGGTCTGCTGCGCCATGTGGGAAGCTCCCTGGTCGGGATCAAACTCAGGCCACAGTGGCCGCTGATAGCTATCAATCAAAGTGCTGAGACCTTAACCCCTTCGCCACCAGGCAGGCCCTGTACCATTTTCTAATACACCGCTTAACAGACCGCACATGCTGATGTTCATTGCCTGTCTCTGCCGCACGAAAGGCAGCTCCATGTGGCCTGTAGTTGTCTGCTTTGCTCGCCGCTCTACCCGCAGTGTCTGAACAGGACCTGGTAGAGAGCAGGCACTCAGTGACTACCTGTTGGATAAACCGAGTGCGTAAACCAACGCATAGGAGGTGGACAAGTGAATGAAAGAAAAGACAACACGATGTGCTGCGAGAGCTACAGCGTGGCCTTCCCTCGCAGAGGAAGGTGGCGGAGCCCGCATCGTCCCTTGCGGCCCCCAGGGGGCGCAGCGACGCCAGGTCCTCGAGCGCCCATCCCAGGGCCCCGCCCCCGGGATCCAGGATCCGAGAGTCCGGGACGCGGCTGGGGTCCCCGACCCCGCCCCTACCTGAAGGGCGCCGAGCAGCCGCCTTTAAGCCCGCCCGGCGACCGGCCCCACACCGCAGGCGGGGAAACTGAGGCGCGGGGCGGCTGGGGCGGGGCCGCCCACCCCGTCGGGAGCCCCCGCCCCCGCCCCGCCCCGGCCCGTAAGAGGCCCCCCGGGTGGGAGGCGAAGGCTCACTGCGCGGCGCCGCCGGGACCGTGATGGCAGCTCAGCGGCTGGGCAAGCGGGTGCTGAGCAAGCTGCAGTCCCCGTCGCGGGCCCGCGGCCCGGGGAGCGGGAGCAGCCCCGGGGGGCTGCAGAAACGACACGCGCGAGTCACCGTCAAGTATGACCGGCGGGAGCTGCAGCGGCGGCTGGACGTGGAGAAGTGGATCGACGGGCGCTTGGAGGAGCTGTACCGCGGCAGGGTGAGGCCGGGAGGCGGGGCGGGGAGCAGCGGGAGGACCCCTGCCCTCGGGGTCTCGGGGTGCTGGCCGGGCTCGCTGCTGCACACTCAGCCTCCTTCACCCGGAGCGCACGCCCGGGGCAGGCTCTGCCGCGTACTCGATGGCGCCCTGCTTGCGGGCAGAGACTCACTCTTGGGTCTCCGAGATATGTCCAAACCCCCAGGAGGATCGGGGGTTTAGCATGGGAGTGAGGAGGCAAAGCTGGGGAGCCGAGTGGCCATATCTGGAGGAAGGTGGGGGGAGGGGAGCGTCTTAAAGCCAAACATAGACATGGCGATAGACAGCTTCCAGCACAGACGCAGCGACGAGAAGTCTTCCCAGACGTGCAGATGTGCAGACGTGCAGGGACAGCGCACACAGCCCCCCACGACACACCCGCGGTCGCTAAGGTCACACGCCATATGCTACAGCCGCAGGCGTGATTGCACAGGCCACAGCCATGTACACACACACAACTCCACATACACACACAACTCCACACGCACAAAGGGACTCCAGTCAGTCTGGCGCAGATACACTTCGGTCCCAGCTGGAGAGACTCAGACACAGCCCCGCGACCGCCCTCGGGCACCCAGTGTCTACCGGCCATTATCTCCTAGAGGCAAAAGCTGACCACACGTGCCCTGGGTGACGCTGCGGGCACACAGCAGAGGACAGCTCACCCGCAGGGCACAGCAGACACTGCCCCTGCCTCTGCCCGCTCAGGCTTCGGCCCGATGCTGGCCCGCAGGCTCCAGACACACGGGCATCTCCCTGTGTCTCTGCTCGAAGCCGCTCTTTGCCCGGCACACTCAGTCACCAACACTTGGAGGACGCAGCAGCGCACAGACACCCTGACACGGGCGGTGGTGGAAGCCAGGCCCCTCGCGGTGACGGGGAACCCCTCTGTTCTACATGGGCACACGTAGTGGCTCTCTGTGGGCCTGACAACTGGCCGCGACCCATGGTGGGGAGACAAGCACTAGAGCCAGAGCCTCGCTCCCCAAGGACACCAGCCCCTGTGTGTGCGACCCTGTGACCCCACCACTCTGGCCCCCACCCAGAGACACAGACATAGCAGGTGCTGCTATCCCTGGCCACACCCAGCCCGGCCTGAAGTCCAGTTGCCACATGGGGGTGGGAGGGGAAAGTCTGCGGCCTTGGGGAGCTCGCGCCAACAGCTGGATTCTGTCCGGGGTTGGAATCCAGAGCGGCCCGTGCCCTGCCCTCGGCCACAGGGACCACCCTGGGAGTTGCCCTCTTGGTAGGTCCAAGTTGTGCTCATGCACCCACCCACCTCAGGGTGACCCTGGCGTCATCTGCCCAACACAGCGGGTGGCTTGGGGCCTGGCCTGAGCCCACCTTCCCCTCCTGTCCCCAGGGCCAGGGGCCGTGCCCAGCAAGCTCTGGCCTGCCTGCTCCCCCCTGCTGTGCCCAGTGCTTCGACTTGTCCTTGAAAGGGCAGAGCCAGCCCCTCTCCTAAATCCCAGAATCTGACATTCCAAGACTCGACCAGGCCTGTTTTCTAATGTGGGAACTGAGGCCAAGGGGAGGGACCTGTGCCAGCCCCAAGGCTCCGCGGGTCCGGGGGCCCAGGCGTCAGAGCTGGTACCGGCCCCCTGGGCCTCTGTCACCCCATCTGTTACCCCTCCCCCGACACCCAGATGTCCCGCCTTGGCAGTGCTGTCCCTGACTGCCACATATTTGCTCCAGAATCCGCCAGCTGGACCCTGGGGCCAGCGGGTCTCCTCCAGAGCCCTGGACAAAGGCGAGGGATGGAGGGGAAGAGGCCCCTGACCGCCCCTCCCCCCCTAGGAGGCAGACATGCCCGATGAGGTCAACATTGACGAGCTGTTGGAACTGGAGAGTGAAGAGGAGCGGAGCCAGAAAATCCAGGCAGGTGGCGGGGAAGGCTCCGGTACTGTACTCTCTGCACCTCTCTAAAAGCCACAGGCACAGCGAACATGTTTCTTGAGCACTTACTATGTGCTCCGCACTGTTTCCATCACTTGACACTTAACTCGCTTAATCCTCCCACATCTCTGAGGTTGGCTCCTCATTATCTCCGTTCCCCAGATGAGAAAAAGGAGACCCAGAGTGGCTGCACCACTTGCCCAGGGTCACACAGCTCAGAGGGAGCAGAGCTGGCAGTCAGGGCAGGCAGCTGACCTTGCTGTGGCCTCTGCTCTCCTGGCGCCGGAAGCGCTGTGTGACCTTCTTGCCCTCTCTGGGCTGCGGAGCTGGTCCCCATGGTGCTGGGGTCACCCCTGCCCCCACTTACATAAGGCCCTGGGCTGTGCGCCTCCCTGGAGCCCTGTGGGGCTCCCACCCTGGGATCCAACTTCCATTTGTGTGTTGCTTGGGGCTTGGGTGGGGAGGGGAGGCGCTGCAGGGGACGAGGAGTTAGTCCCTTACTATGTTCTCTTTCTTGTCTTGTGGGGCGGGCGTGTTTAGGGACTCCTGAAGTCCTGCGTGAACCCCACGGAGGTGAGTTTTCACTGCCCCTTCAGGCCACGTTCTGGCTCCTGCACTCTGAGGGGCCACGCTGGGGCCAGGGGCGGGGACCCTGGGAAGCCCGTGCCTCCGCTGCCTCCGCTGCCCTTTTGCGTCTCCAGCGGTGCCCTTTGTCTCCTCTCCCCATCTGCTGTGGGGCCTCCATTATCTCCTGCCCGGAGAAGCGGCCCATCTGTCTCCTGTTTCAGCCTCTGCGGCCGTCCTTGGGGCCTCCTGCCCCTGCCTGTCCCCACCTCTGGGGGCCTCCATCCTTCCAGGCCTGAAACTGCGCCCTTCAACCCCTCCCACTTCCTTCCCTGCTTTAAAAGGGAAAAATATTCATGTTTCTCTAACCAGCTCTGGGCTGCCTGAAGGACAGACGTCATGGTGTGTCTGTCTGCCCCAGAGCTGCTCAGGCCTGCGTCCCCAGGGACCCTCCTGGTGACCGGCTGAGAGACATCTCCATGGCCGTGTCTCTGTCCCTGGGTCTCTTTCCCTGTCTCTGTCTGTCCCGTCTTTATCTGTCTCCCCCACCCCTCTTATCTCC
>PVIJ01022455.1:0-16140 GCA_004024925.1 Scalopus aquaticus
TGGTCAGGAAAGACATTCTAGATGCCTTGAAATCCTCTAAATCGACCTCACACACCTTCCCTTCCCAAAGTGGTCTCAGATCTGCACACACTGCAGAAAGAGAGGGCTTATCAGCCACTTTCGTGAGTCAACTAGGCCACTCTACATACTAATTACCTAATGTGCAACAACAGAGCCGAAGTAGGCCAGGGCCACGGTGGAGTTGAGTAATGCTGCACAAGAAGTGGCAGACTCGCCGAACACCTTCACCTCCAGCGCAAGGCCCTCTCCACCTTCCTGTGCTGTGGAGCCTGAGGTGTTTTCCTGGGGGTCCTTCAGAGCTCAAGGATGGACAACATCCCGGAAGTGGCTTCTGCCTGTGAGTTCCAAGGCCGGCCAGGAGCCGCTTCTCTAGTCCGGCCCCTCCTTGGCACTCACACAAGAATTTTTGCCAGCCCTCTCCACTCCTAAGGCCAATTAGACATGTGTCTACACAGGGCTGCCTCCGCCAGAGCAGGGCAGCCTCTGCACATGGAAACTCCTTTGCAGAAAGGTAGGTAGGCAGGGCGAGGTCATAATTGTGCAACCCTGGCCTCGCCCAGTTTTTCCACTGAAAAGAAATTGCTCCTTAGCAACCAAAGCAACTTGGCCGAGCTCAGAAAAGTACCTACCCCAGACAGAATTCTAAATTGATGACCTTGTCTTGTTTACCCATCTTCAAAGGTGGGCTCATTAGAAAGATCTGTTGAAAACAATTTATGCATGAACTGGGCTAGGAAATAAACAACTCAAAAATACTTTTGTGGCTGAGGAAATGAGCCGGTCAGAGAAGGTAATTACTTCAGAGGTGTGAAGCTCTAAGGGTTAGTTCAGCATTACTGTTTTCTAGCCCTTTGCTCTTCTGGTGTGCGGGCCCCAGACCTGCTGAATGGTGGACTCGGGAAACACCTCTGGCACTGCTCACAGCTGCTCTCACAGTCCTGGCTGAGCTGCCATCATGTTAGAGAGTGTACAGACTGGGACAGTCATCCTCAGGTGGGCTGGAACTGCACCAAGGCCACTCTCCTCCTCCCCACCCCATGGCCCGTGTTTCCTGAAGCCCTTTCAACTTGTCAAATGATAGCCCCCAATTTGGCGAGTTCCGAACTTAATTTGTTGATTGAAATTTTTTTCAAAGATTGGTCCCACAACTCACCAGCATTAGGTAGACATGATCAATTGACCATTGAATAGGGGAGGGTTTGGTGAAACTGAAACTGAAACTTTAATTTTTCTACCAGTAAATGTAGATCTGGTCAAGTGGATATCATTTTAGGAGCTGTGGGGAGAGGAAAGGGCTGATTTCATGAATAAATCTGAGAGCAATAGGCACGTGCTAAGACACAATATTGCTGACAAATGTCCCAGTGAGGACTGGAATGCTTGTGGGGGAACAGAAGGTGAGTTTGGAGATGATGTTGGGGACTGTCCTGTGGGTGGTGATGGGGTTTCTGTTTTATCTTAAGTGTGTTGGGAATCATCAGAGAATTTAAGCAAGCGAATAACTGGATCTGATTCATGTGTGAGCAAGAGCTTCCTGTCTGTTGGGTCCCCAGGGGGATTGGGCAGGGACAGAGTGGTGCCAGGGGCAGAGAGACATCCCAGCAGCCACCCAGGGGAGAGCAGGTCGGGCTTTGGTTGTGGCTTGAGTGTAGAGAGGAAATCCATAGGACTAGGGAGAGGAGAGGAAGACACGCATATGTCCTGCTTGAGCACTCGGGATTGATTTATTTACGGAGATGGGACAGGTTGGAGTTGTGTGCTCAGGATGGAGTGGGAAAACTAACTTTAGAATGTTGGTGGAAATTTACAAGAAGTTTGCAATGTGCCTGGGGCTAGAACAATCCATAAACTTGCGTGCTCAGAGCAGCCGGGACACTACTCCCCCGGCTTAAATCCCTCTGTGGCTCCCTTTCGCCTAAAGCGCCAGTTTTAACCTGACTGTGCTTCTGAATCACATGTGAGCCCTCTGGGTGCCTGCTGCCTCCTACTCGTCTGAATAGCTGGGCCTCTCCCAGGGGACACAAAATTGATCCTCAGCAGGCTGGTTGCAACTGGGAATTTATCCAGCACTGTTTATACCTCCAATTTTCCTGTTTGCAAAGTAACATAGATACATTATAAAAATTCAAATAATGCAGACTCAAAAGACAAGAAGCAAAAAAAAACAAAAAACAAAAACAGAAGTGAGAGTCCCTCCCAGCCTCCCCCTTCCCATATTTGCTCTTAGCAGGTGGTCTAACTGGCAAGATCTGGGATCTGAAAGTGGCACATCCTTCCCTCATCTGCCTGGGGTTGCTAGTAAACAGCAGGCACTGGGAAACACCCTCTGTGAGTCACCCTGGGGAAAGCAGAGAGGGCCTCAGATTCCAAGAAGGTGCAGGAACTGCAGCGTCAGGAGGGCAGCCTGCGCTGGCCAGTTAGCCAACCCACAGAAACGCGCCCCCCCGCCGGCCACGGCGCCTGCAGCCCCTGGGTGCCCAGGGCAAGAGCAGGGAGATCTAGAAAGTCAGCAATTATCCTGAACGCTTACTTCATTTAAAAAAATTAACACTTTGACTTTTTTAAAAGTAGACAATATATTTCAATTTTGTGAAAAGCAGATAGTAAAATATAAAATTCCAACATGTCAAAGGTCTACAGGATAAAGGAATTCACCCGCCCATCCCTGTCCTGTTTGTTCCCAGAAACACGAATTATCTGGAGGTGTCCAGCCCTTCCCCTCACTCTCACTGCCCTCTCCTCCTCAGCCCCCGCCTGCAGAGAAGTCCAAGGCCCTGTGGACTGTCCAGAGAAGGAAGGCCTGAAGCCCAGATTCTCTTGGGGATGCCTGTGCGGCCGTGTGGCCTAAAAGACTGAACAGAATGATTCTTGGACCTGTTGGGTTGTTGAAGCCGAGAAAAGTGGTTAGTTAGCATCAGGGCTAAAAATGGACAAATTAATACAATAAATTCCTGCTGGTTTATGGGGTGGTTTATAGGAGACTTAAGACGCCAAGGAGACAATGCTTGTATGAAATCTACACGTGCCCCCTGGAGCCCTCCCCAAAATGTACTCTCACATTGTTCCCTGTGGCCCAACCCCATAAAACCAGGGTTCCCCAGCACCCCCACCACACACACCCTCCAGTGCTTGAGCTGCCGATGTGGTCAGGTCATTGCTGCCTCTCTCCTATTGTGTGATCCACAATAAATGCTCTCACTTGAAAGCCTAAAACTCTTTCAAAATTTGTGGGGGACTAAGTGGTGGAGGCCAGACAAAGACCCTCCAGAATCTATAATAGAAAGGAAAGGTGTGTGGGAGCCATCGACAACATTTTTCACCTCTTTCTGCCCCAACCCCTCACCACACACCTTACAAATAACATGAAAACCAGACTTGAGTGTTGCCTTCCAGACTGACATATCAGAGATGTTGCTGAGATGGCCACTGCCAAGTTCATTTATTCCACAGATGTATCAGGAGCCTGGTTTGGGTCAGGGGGGAAACCCGCCCACATGCACCTGACAGGCACGCGCCACAGCTTCAGAACTGACCGGTCTTGCCGAGGAGGCCGATTTGCAAACAGCTGTGTTAGTTAAGGAGATAAGTGCCATGGATGGAAACAGAGGGCTCTATGGGGGTGAGAGCTGAGCAGCCAAGAGACCAGGGAATCAGGGAGGGCTTCCCAGAGAAGGTGATGTTTTAGCTGAAATCTAAAGAATAAGAAGAGTTAGTGTATTAGGAAGAGAACTTTGAAGTGCATAGAAAGCAGAGGATGGCTGATGGCGAAAACATTAAACACGACACTTGCACGAGATAAAGAACATATATATGGGCTAAGCCCTTCTGCCTTTTCAGGTTAGGAGACATTTGCCTGAAATCAAATTCAGACTCTACTACTTACTGGCTGTGTGGTACCTAGGCAAGTTATCAAACCTTTCTGTGCTGTTTCCTCATCTATAACAATTTCACTGACTTCATAGGATTTAAATGAGACACTATCAGAAAACTTGCTTAGAACACAGCATGGTGAGCATCAAGTTAAGTCTTCACTGTTGTTTTTTCAGTTTTATTTGGTTGGCCTGGAGGCCTGGGGTAGGGGAAGGGAGGGGAGCTTGGAAGAAGACAAGGATGGTGGGGGAAGTACAGGAGAGTTCTTGAAAGCGCTTTAAATTCATGTTAAGAACTTGGGACTTTTCTCCTGCAGAAGAATAAACAAATTTCAGGGAACTAAAGAGAAAACAAGAGCAACAGAGGCCTGTGGAAGTCCCCTAGAGGAAGAGCAAAGCTCTTGGTCATATCCGTCAAGACCCAGGAGGGGGTGACTGAGACCTGGCCTGACTGTGAGCTCTGCGGGGCACGTATGGACAAGCGGTGTCCCCCACTCTGGGTCTGGGCCTTTGTGGGAATAGGTTTATGAGGGACTGGCAAGATGAGGGAACCCGATGCCTCGTCACAGAACCCGGCCTCAAAACCAGGGTTGAGTCTTTGCTGGTATCTTCCTCCTTTCTTGAATATGACAGCTTCAGGTTTCTAATTTTAGCACCTTCTCCAAACTAAGTCTGGGCTTCCTCTACTGACATATCTATGATTTCACCAGATGAACCTCCCTACTTTAACCCTGTTAGAAAGTTCCAGAGGCTTGAACTCTCCATTCTGTGCTACTCAACCCTGTGTCTCCAGTTGGTGGAGGGGTGCTAGCCCATGTCCGACGCCCTACACCACCCACCATGATTTTAACCCGGTTCAGTGAAACGTGCCAATTAGCCCTTCTTTAGGAGAAGAAAGGCTCAAATCACACAAGTTATGCTGAAGAATGGAATGTTTTTAGAGTCAGAATCAATAGGTCTAGAATCTTGCCATGGTGCTACTATCATTTTTATGAGTTCCATAATCCTGAAATATTTAGTGTTTTATTGATTCATCTGCAATATCCAGGAAATAGTCAATGCTATAATAGAAACATTTGCTGAGGCCCTTCTGCAGGCCACACTCTGCGCATACAAAGTGAACGAGACTCAGAGAGCCGGTCTCAAGTTCTGGAGCACAAGGTCTGGGGAAGGAGACAAATGATTATACCAAGTGATAATTATTTGAGTAGAGCTATGAAGGAAGTAGAAGTTCCAGGGGGACTTGGAAACAGGGCTGCTGGAGCACACCCACTCAGGTTGTGCACTGCACAGCTTTGGGGGTGCCATTCACATAGATCAGGGTTGGCGGACTTTTTCTGTTAAGAGCCAGATAGTAAATAATTTATGTTTTATGGACCACACCACCTCTGTTGCAAATTTTCAGATTTGCAAAGGTAGCAATAAGCAATAGGAAGGGAATGAGCATGGCTGCATTCCAATTAAATACTGCTATAGGCACTGATATGATGTCATAGAGCATCCTACTTACTTTTAAGTTATTTTCAACAACTTAAAAATATAAAAACAATTCATAGTTCATGCACTACTCTAAAACAGGCGGTGGGCTGGATTTGACCTGGGGGGCTGTGCTATGCTGACCCTTGACCTCAATCAAAATGAGAATGGCAGCTGTGGAGTTGAACAGCATGAGGCATGAGGATCCCATCTGCCTTCACTCCGAAGAGTCTATTTAAAGGATGCTTAATGCTGACCATGTGGACACTTCAGTAAAGAGATAACAAGCAAAGGGAACAGCATGTCAAAGTTCTGGCACAGACTCACAGC
Source organism: Scalopus aquaticus (assembly GCA_004024925.1). Classification (NCBI taxonomy): domain Eukaryota; kingdom Metazoa; phylum Chordata; class Mammalia; order Eulipotyphla; family Talpidae; genus Scalopus; species Scalopus aquaticus. The sequence continues at coordinate 5,697 of PVIJ01022455.1, forward strand.
AGGGAACAGAGAGAAATGATTGGAAACCCGTGATAAAGGTCTTGAATGCCACACTCTGTCCTGTGGGAAACTGAGGGTTCATTCAAGGTTTGAGGGAGAAAGTAGCATGGTCTTAGAGTACATTTAGTGAATGGAATGGAAGAGGGAAAGACCAGGTAGGAGGAGTGCACCAGTCAGGGAAGAGCTTGTGAGGAACTAAACATTAGGGTCTGGGGAATTAGGGAGGTGAACAAATTCAAACACAAACTGTTCATCATCATTAGCCATCAGGGAAATGCACATCAAAATCCCAGCAAGATACCACTCACACCCACTGGATGGCTAATACAAAACAGATAATGACAAGTGTTGACAAGGATGTAGAGAAATTGGAAACTTCTTACATGTTTGGTGAGTATGAGAAATGATATAACCACTTTGGAAAACAGTGTGGCAATTCCTTGAACTGGCGACTATCACACGACCCAGCCATTTCCACCCCTAAGTATATATCAAGAATATTTAAAACCTATGTCCATATGAACACATATACACTCATGTTCATAGAAGCGTTATTCATAACAGCCCAGGTGGAAACAGCCCAAATGTCCATCAACTGTACTTGGATAAATAAAATCTGGTATATTCATATAATGGAATCTTATTCCTCAACAGAAAGGAACAAAGTGCTGATACATGCCGAGACAGGATGGACGTCGAAAAACACCGTGCTGAGAGCATAAGCCAAATGAAAGACTACAGGTAAATGGTTGTCATTGTGTGACAATCCAGAAGAGGAAAATCTATACAAGAAGAAAGGTTAGGGACTGCCTAGGAGTGGGGTTGTGAGAGGAGGCAATGAGGCGTGATTGTGAAAGGGGCAGGAGTTCTTTTAGGGGTGAATTAAATATTCTAACATTGATTGAGGTGATGATTGCACAACCGTGAATATGCTAAAAGCTACTGAGTCGTATACTTTAAATGGGCAAACTGTACAGTATGTAAATCACATCTCAATAAAGTTGTTTTAAAAAATGACATTAATGTAACTCAGAAGGGTCTTTTCTCTCTTCATGTTTCTAAATTATCTCTCAAATACAATTTAAATCATTGTTGATTTCTTACTACATGTAGTTTTGGTAATTTAGGTTTTTTGTGCTTTGTTTAACTTATTTCAACGAATATGTTTTCATCTAATACAACTCCAGCTACCACTGTCTAAAAGCCACAACATTGTAACCCATAGGGAATTATACCTGTGGCAGAAGACACTCAGAACAGCTCTTAGGCCTCTTATTTTCCTTGAGTCCTCACATCCAGTCAGTCAAGACCTCGTCAGTTAACTTTTTCTTAGTTAACAGTCTTGATTTAATTCATATACCATACAATCCCCCCATTAAAGTGTACACTTCAGTGGTTTTTACTGTAGCCGCTCACACATATGTGCAGTGGTTATCGTGATCTATTTTTAGAATACTTTCATCACCTTCACAAGAAACACCATCTCCATTAGCAGTGACCTTCATGCCCCACACCCAGCTCTAGGCAACCATCAGTCTACTTTCTGTCTGTGTAGATTTGCCTTTTCTGGACAGTTCACGTAAACGAGATGATACAATAAGTGGTCTTTTGTGTTTGGCTTCTTTCCCTTAGCACAGTGTTTTCAAGGTTCATGACAATGGTAGTACATAGAAGTACTTCATTCCTTTTTATTGACCTATAATAGTCCACTGTATGGCTGTCTTATCTTTTATTTATCCATTCATTAGTGATTAAATATTTGGTTTCCACTTTTTGATTATTATGAATGTGTACACGTGCTCGTATGGATGTACGCTTTCTGTTCTCTTGGGTACATAGCTAGGATTGAAATTGCTGGGTCAAACCTAACCATTTCATCACATCATAGTGATGATACTAGTTTAGACATTGAGCAGGAATGGGTTTTGTCCATTAGCTGCAGTTATCCTGGAGTGCATTCCCTTCCACCTAGGAAGCCTGGCCACCCAAATAATCATGTCCTTAGATAAGGATAAAGACACAATAAAAGACATGGGTGCAGGGCCTTCCTGGTGGCCTAGGGGTTAAGTGTCAGCATTATCACCACTACGGCCTGAGTTCGATCCCCAGCTAGGGTGCTGACTCACATGGCACAGCAGACCTCTCTTGTCTCGCCTGCTGCTCCCCTCAGCAGTGTATTTCAGTAGATCCACCTGTTTTCTCCCTACTCTGTCTCTGGTGAATCCTTTCATCTTCCCTTTCCCCCTCACACCTTTGGCTTATACCCCAGTTCTTCTATGCAAAAATAGAGGGGAAAAAAAGACATGGGTGCAGCTGCCATTTTGAACCAGAGACAGACCCTCAACAGCACTGTCTTAGAGAACTTGTCCACAGTTGTGGCCCCACCCCATACCTTAATTATATTTCATGGTAATCACAGTAGAGTACTTTCTTTTAGAGAAAGATGAGGGTGGCTACAGATAGCCATGTTCTTGTTGCCTTCTCCTCCTATGCTTGTTAGTGTTTGGGTTTTATTTCTACCAGGTAGGGAACAGAGCTAATGAAATCCTAATTTCAGCGGTTGTGACTCCATGTTTGGGGAGCCAGAGCAGTTCTGAAGCAAAACTGCTGAGAATTCTGATGATTTCCATCCGACGTCCTCATGACTTTTTTTTCTCTCTCTAGATATAGAACATACAATATATATGTCATTTTAACCATTTTTAAGTGTACAATTCTGTGGCATTAATTACATTCACAATGCTGTGCCATCATCACTGCTATTCCTAAAAATGCCTCCAAACAGAAACATTGCTGCAAACAGATACTCTGTTGTCCCTAAAAATACCTCCTGTTCTCCTCACTCTCAGCCCCTGGTGATCTCTGTTCTACTTTGTCTATAAATTTGCCCATTCGAGAGATTTCATTTCAGTGGAATCATACAGCGTCTGTCCTTTTGCATTTTTTAAAAATATAAGAACACAATAAATACCTATCTATAATGCAAATGATATGAAAACTAAGTCAATTAGAAACTGGGGGAGAAGAATGGTTGCATAAGAAATGAAAAATTGGAACAAAAGTGAATTGTTTTATTTTAAATTGTTTTCACTTATTGAGAAAGGGGGCAATTCCTCTTTCCCCTTTCAGTTCTTCTAGGCTGGCAAATAATCAGATTAATGTTAGATTGACAAGACCAAAGAAATACAAGAATAATACGTATACCTCCTGTTTGCAGTAAAAACTGAGTGACTTGCCAAAGTGACTTAAGTCACTCAAATAACTTCAGCTAAAGACAAAGGATGTTGGGGGTAGGGTGGCACGGGGAAGGTCAGTTATGGGAGGTACCAGGAAAGGCAAAGTAAACAAGGGTGTTTATACTGTTATTCAGATTTCAGTTGCTTCCTTCGTTGATAAAGTTAGAGATCTGATCGTTCTGGTTACAGGAGATACCCCCTACAAATGGACATTTTCCTCTATTTTTGTCAAATGTCTTTGACAAAAGGGCAACCACCATCCAGCCTTCAAAGACCTTGCTGTGAAATAACCCTTATGCCAAAAAGACTTATTTTGTATTTTTTTTATTTTTAATTTTTTTCCTTTTATTAATTAAAAAAAATTTTTTTTACATTGCTGTTAATTTTTGTACAGTATTTGATTTCTCCCCTCAGGGGTGATCCCAGGAAATCTCTCACCACCACAGCACCTGCGAACCCTCCCAGGGCCCCTTGCGCTCTTCCCTTCCCTATTTTGATCCATTTTCCTCCCCCTCCTTACTTTAAGCTTCAGATCTATAGTTGCCTACAAGTTTTGTCTTTTCTTTTTTTGGACCCTTTGTTCGGTTTCTCCACATCCCTCCTACTGTTACAGGGCAGGGAGAGGGGCACTCCCAGAACCCCCAAACCTGCCCATTTTAAATAGATTCTGCCATCTGCCGCACCAAGATATAACATATAAGACCTTAACTGGAAAAGAAACTTTAATACAATTAGTGTATAATACAGAAAAGACAAAGAATATAGTTTCTAAACTAAGAACCCAAAGTTACCCATCACCTCGTGGGCAAAAGTCCACCCAAATGGGATTGACCCAAAGCAAGGCCCGAAAGCCCGTCATGAGTCTAAAACACCTTTCGGCAGGGACCCATAGAAAAGGGTCAGAACAGACAAGTCTGGGAGGAAAAGAGCAAAATCAAAATCAAGGGCAACGTTGCCACTGTCACCTCCCCACAGGTCTCTCACCCACATCTGTCTCAATCAGTCCAGGCCAGTGCAGCCTCTTCACATGTCTCTCTGCTCCTTGCGCTTCTGGCTCTGCATCCTGCTTCCTTCCTTCAGTGATGATGGCATTCTGGGATTCGTAGTCCTAGGCGTCTTGGATCTCTCTGGCTTGAGGTGGGGGTGTGGTCCTGGGACACTCCCCTTTCCTGAGGACCACCCTCTTACACTATAAGTGATATCATCCGATATTTTTCTCAAAAAGACATATTTTGGAGGAGTAAAATTTGTTCCCTTTTACAACCTTCCACACCATGGAAAACCCCAATACATTTTTATCAGAACCCTATTGTTTATCTAACTGTATATTAGTTCCCACAATTTCTCCGTCTTGCTTGCAGCTCATAGCTCCTACAAACATCAGTGCATAAAAACTAGTTTGAAATAACATGGGTTAAAATTAATTTTGCTTGTGGCACCTTTGAGATTCTTATTCCCACAGGTTAGTTTACCTGGGGGCTGGTAATGTTTTGTTTTTTTTTCTGGGTACTGGTTATACTCATGTATTTGGTTTATGAGAAATTATTGAGCTGAATTCTTATGTGTTCGCTTCTATATATTGCCCTAAAAGAAAAGATTTTTTCTTTTAATTGTAGGTGACAAAAGATGATGTATGGAAGGTGAAGGAAGGAGAATGGGGATTAAAATGGGGACAGGCTCTGCTACCTTTATCTCACAAAGTGAGGAATTAGGAGAGTGTGTTAGATTGTTGGAAAAGAAAGTGAATATTTAAATTCACCAAGGAAACCAATAGACAGAATGAAAGTAAAAGTGAACATCAAGGAGACTCGTGGCAGGAAGTGGCATGAATTAGTGAGACTTTGGTGCGTTCACATGTCTTCTCTGGCTGAAGATTGCTCCTGTGGTGGGGGGATGGGGTGAAGACTTGTCCTCAGCAATTCTGAGCTATTCAATTTATTGCCACCTGTATCTGTATTTTAATCATACAAAATTTTAAAAACATAGTAAGTAAGTGCTAAAACGTGTGATGCAGTACGTGAAAGCTGGATTGGCGCTGAGATGGGAATTTTGACATTTAAAACTTTGCCCTTGTTACCAGATGTCACCAAGATGAAGATTTAAAAGACCCTTTGCCATTGAAAACTTTCTAGCGTACAGGCTATCAAAGGCATGTTTTGCTCAGTCATCTTTTTGCCTGGGTTGGGGATGGCATTTCCAAATATTGTCTCTTCAGGATCTTGGGGGGATGCATTAACAACTTGTAAGGGTGCTAGGAGAGTCTCAAAGGTGCCTCTCACAATTAATTTTATTTTTTTTTAAGATTTATTTATTTATGCATGGAATGTAGGCCAGAGGTGTGGGGGTGGGTGTGAGAGGATTCACCAGAGACAGAGTAGGGAGCAGAACAGGCTGATCTACTGAAGTACACTGCTGAGGGGGGCAGCGGGCGAGACAGGAGAGGTCTGCTGCGCCATGTGGGAAGCTCCCTGGCTGGGGATCCAACTCGTGCTGCAGTGGCTGTGAATATCTTCATAGTGCTGAGACCTACCCCCTTGTGCCACCAGGGAGGCCTTCACAGTTAATTTTAATGTATTTTATGTTTTTATACATTTTTTTAAATTGAGACAACATTGGTTTACAATACTGTGACTTAGGGGAAGAGTTTCACACCTCCTCAGATGCATGTCACACCGCACACCTACCACCAAAGCACCCCCAGTTCTTTCCCACAGACCATTGGGCCCCTCCCCACTTTGTTACTGCCCCCGACCTCCCTCCCTCTCTAGAAGCCTCAATTCTGCAGCTTTGTTTCTAAGGTCTGTATGTATCTCAGGTTCTGTGTTCAGCATTTCTAGGCAGTATAGGCAGCGGGACTGTAAGGGAAGATGGAGACTTGAGAAGAATTTAATGAATAGGATATAGTGACTTCAAAATGATTGGGGCTTGCCATGTAATTGAACTTAAGAGTCCCCTTAAATTTAGATGTTTCAGGGCCTCCCTGGTGGCGCAGCAATTAAGTGCTGCGCTGTGACGCTGTCGGAGGCGGCGACGCGAGTTCGATGCCCGGCCAGGGAGAATCCCACATGGCGGGGCAGACCTCTCCTGCCTTGCCTGCTGCTCCCCTCAGCAGGGTATTTCCGATCTGCCTGTTCTGCTCCCCTCTCTGTCTCTGGTGAACCCTCTCGCCGCCCCACGCCTCTGGCCTGTACCCCAGCTTGTATGTATAAATAAAAAATAAATCTTTAAAAATAATTTAGGTGTTTCATATCTTGGGCAAAATACATCTCTGGGTAATGGTAGCCACTCAAAAATGGTCACTAATTCTATGCCACACAACGTTTACATTGTGCTGTGCATTGGAGACTTAATCTAAACCCTCCAGGGTTGTTTAGGATCATGGACCGATTATGTGAATTTAATTGGGATTTACTATGAAACTCCTCACCAGAAGAGGCACTCGTGGCATTCTGCACCCAGTTCAGGAGGCTCCTGGTTCAGCCTTGAGGCCATGGACTTCTGCGCTGGGTCTCAGAGTCCAGGCTCTGAGGACAGCACATTTCTGCTAGCCCACAGACCCCAGGGGAAGAGGGTCTCTTGGGAAGCCAGTAGCAAGGAAACTCCTCTCATAGGAAGCTCTGGTCCCTGAGAAGTTCCCCAATTCAAAAAGAACAAGCGGAGAGCCTTTGTGTGCAGATGAAGAAACAGGAGGGTCAGCGAGGGGAGTGTCCGCATTCCTCCTGCCAGGAGATCACAGTAGCAGCAGCTGCCCTCAGCCGGCTCCGGAGCGGAGCTGCAGCCTCATTACCCCCCACTCTTCAAAGTCATCCGCTCTGGAAGATCCCATCCGGCCTGGTGTGACCATCCTATTCTCCAGTCGGTAGCCCAGCTGGGGGCGAAACCCACCCTGGGTAACCACAAAGCCTGAGGCCAAAGGCTGAAAGGGCTATAAACTTGGCAAAGATACTGTCTTTACCCTCATAAAGCTGCCAGGTCTCATTCGGGGGCTAACAGGGCACACGGCTTATAAAAAGTTACCGTATTTACCAAATGCTTGCTACGGGCTGACTTGGAGGAGTGTGGCCTGGCAGAGGCCTTGAGTCCTGACCCCGGGCTGCTGAGCTTTCGTTCTCTTGGGCTCAGATCCCCAGTTGGCTTCCTGGTGCGCTCGGGCTGCAGCCAGGGGGGGGGGGGGGGGGGGAGGGGTTGCCTCTGACACGTCACTCTGCAGGGGCCACCTGTACCTCCCGCCTGCAGGGATCCCTGTTGGCCGTGTTGAGCTCCCAAGTGGGACATGGTGTGTGGTGAGTCTCCTCTGCCTTGTCAGTACTGGACAGGGGCGGGCAGGGGCCAATGTAGGGTACAGATCCCTACTTCATGCTCTAATCCACCTGCCCCCCAAGTCAGTGATGGGACTGGTGGTCGTGGCAGGCGGCTCTGAGCGGCACTGACCTCCAGCCTGGTCTCTCCCTCTCGCTCCTCAGCTCGGCACTCCCTCCCCTCCTGAGCCCTGGCCTCCAGCCCACACACCAGGGCCTCACAGCTCCTCCTGCCTACAAGACCCTTGTTGCCCTGTCTGCCTGGTCACACATCCTCCTCACGAGGTCACCCAATCTCCGTTCTGCCGTGAGACCCTCCTTGACCCCTCAAGCCTAACAACTTTAAGCCCTGGTGATTCCAGGGCCGACCATTGCTAGGTGGTCTTAACACCTCTGCCTCTTTCATTTCTCCTGTTTTCTCCCTCCTCAGATGTCAGATACCTGAACTTATTCCTGTGCCCTTGTCCTTGGCATGAGACAGTGTCCAGTAAACACTAATGCCTCAAAGTGAATATATCCCCCTTCCATATGTTAGCACAGGCCCAAGGGGTACACGGAGACTCCAAACTGTTAAGGGGTGCATGCTCTGACAGGGTTCTGGTCATCCATATGCACAGAGGCAAAGAAAGCAAATGCTTAATGTGAAAGATCCTTACTAGGATTGTTATGCAGAGAGAGAAAAAAGGTTATTCTTAATAATAGTTTCCCAATAAAACTCCCCTGGTGGCGCAGGGGTTAAAGTCTCAGCACTATGAAGCTCTCCACAGCCACTGCAGCACAAGTTCGATCATCCCCAGCCAGAGAGCTGACCCACATGGCACAGCAGACCTCTCCTGTCTGGCCCACTGCTCCCCTCAGCAGTGTATTTCAGTGGATCTGCCTGTTCTGCTCCCCACTCTGTCTCTGGTGAATCCTCTCACCCCCCGCACCTCTAGCCTACACCCCAGTTCTTGTATGCATAAATAAATAAAATCAATCTTTTAAAAAAACCCTCCCCAAATTACCCTTCCTCTCACGGGTGAATGTTCAACCAAATATGGTCAGCCGAAAGAGGAACTGCTGATGTTCAAAAGCTTGCCACAAATCCAAATCACCAAGAAGGCGCTAAGACATATCTGGCACAAAAGGAGCAAAAACAAAGTATAAATCAAGATATTAGCTGCCACTGTAGCCTCCCCACCTCTCTCTCACTACATGTCTCTAGTAAGTGTCTCTCCCAAGTCTTTACATGTCTCCCCTCCAAGACTCCCTACCCACCTCCAGCAGTACCAGTGTGCAAGTCAGGCCCAGAAGCAAGAGAGAGGGCTGGAGAAGCAAGAGCTCCCAAGCCCACCTCTGTTCTGTGTTATATGGCTTCACCTGGCGGCTCAGCTCCATCCCTAGTTCCCAGGAGCTCCGCTGCTCAGGAAGCCTGGCTCATGGCACACTAGGACCTATAGTCCAGGTGGCTGCAAGTAAGTGGGAGGCGGGAATGACACTTCCCCTTCACGGAAGTATACCTGACATGTGCCCTCCCCAGCAGACCTGGGCCCCCATCTCACCACTCTGACTCTAGGGGTTTGTGGCTCTTTAGTTCAATTCCTCCCTTTAGAACTGAGGACTCTGAGACACAGAGAGGAAGTGACTTGCCCAAGGTCACACGGTTCCCAAGGCACTCAGAAGGCCCTGTGCACAGTAGGAGATCCCTTGTGTCTGAGGTGCACAGGTAATAAGGCTCCCTATCTATCTTGAAGACAGACTCCAGGCATTGCCTTCAGGTCAAAGGTCAGAAGAGCTTGTTTCCAGATGCACCTGTCCTTTTCATAGAGTCACACCCAGTTGTTTTCCTCCTTTCCTTTCTTCTCGTTTGGCTACTTTGGCCTGACTTTTATGTCAGACACTTCCACTCCCCTTACCCAGAGCCTGCCAGCAACGGGGACTCTCCCTCCTGCCCCTCCAGCTGCTGATGCTGGTCTCCTGGATGCTATTTTGCCTTCCGGGCTGAGCAGTCTAATCATGGCTCTTGCAACACGACCATGGGCAGCTATGTAACCTGAGCCTATTACTTCACCTCGCAAGCCTTTGGGTTCCTCACAGGAGAGGATCACCTTGACTCCTGGGGCTGCATGAAGATCGGGTGAGTGAAGGCAGGAGGCGGCCTATTCTGGTGCCTGACACACTAAGTACTCGATGAATGCTTACAAATACGGGCGGAAGGGGTACACCCAGCCTGAAGCCAATCGTTTGTTCCCATAGCCTGCTTCTGGGCCTGTTCTTCCATTTAGTGAGCCCCGCCTGGAGCAATAGCACAGCTGCTCCCCTCCTGGAGAGCCTCCGCCCTGGCACATCTGACCAGCCATGCCCTTCAGAAAAGGGGGACCCAGAGAGTGAGGGCTGCTGGCCACAGCCACAGCCATCGAGTCCCAGACTGTGGGCAAAATCCTTAGACAGAGTCAAGCTTATTGTGTAATTATTTTTACTTCTTTAAAGATAGAATGGGTTGCATTCCCCTGCCCCGGGGGAGGGGAGCAGGCCCTGCTTTGTGGGAGGCTCTCAACAAGGGTGACTGAGGAAGTCTTAGGGCCCCTACAGCAGAGGGGTTCCCCTGGGCTCTCAGGGTGCATCAGCTCCAGGCTGCCTCTGCCTTGGGCCCCGGTCTCCAGCTGCCCTCCGGCCTCTCTCTAACTAAGGCCCATTTCCAAGGAGAAAATGACAACAGAGACCTAGGCAGAGCATTGAAGGTAGGCCTCAGCCTTACCTAGAAGGGGCCGCGCCCACCGGAGGGCAATTCCCACCAGCACTTGAAAGGAGGAGCTGTGAGTATGAAGCCTTCAAATCCACAGGGGCCCCATTCAGAAATAACAGAGGGAATTCAGCCTCATAAAGCCGCAATTAAGTGGCTCTAAATTAAGTCCCACTGTGTGATCTCTC
>PVIJ01022456.1:0-15000 GCA_004024925.1 Scalopus aquaticus
CATCCGCTTTTCTTCTTTGGAGAAGTGCCTTTTGAGCTCTTCTGCCCATTTTTTGACTGGATTGTTGGCTTTGTTTTTGTTGAGTTGTGTGAGTTCCTTGTAAATTTTTGTTATTAGTCCTTTATCAGATGTATTGTGTGCAAAAATCTTTTCCCAGTTGGTAGGGTGTCTGTTAGTTTTGGTTAATGTCTCTTTTGCTCCTGTACAACATCTTAATTCACTCATTCATCTTTGTGCACTTGGTTGTTTCCGTAACTTGACTATTATAAATAGTGGTGTAATGAAAACAGGAATACATAGGCCCCTTTGAATTCGCGTTTCTGCATTTTTCAGGTTGGTGACTCTGTGGGTAGAATTGCTGGACCATGTGGTAGATCTTATTTTATTCATAATATTTTGAGAAAATTTCATGTTTGTTTATAGGGGCTGAATCAGTCTACATTTCTACCAAAAGTGTAATGGGTTATTTTCATTCACATCCTCACCAGCACTTGTTGTTTCTGGTCTTTCTGATATAGGCCATTCTTACTGGTGTGAGGTGGTATCTCATTGTGATTTTGATTTGCGTTTCCCTGATGGCAACTAATGATGATCATTTTGTCACATGCCTATTGGTCATCTGCATGTGTTCTTTGGAGACGTGCTTATTTAGGTCTTCTGTCCTCTTTTTGATTAGGTTATTTGTTTTCATTTTGTTGAGCTGTATGAGTTCTTCATAGACTGTGGATATCAGCTTCTTATTGGATTATGGTATGCAAATATATTTTCCCTTACAGCAGGGTGGCTTTCTGTTTCAGTGACAGGTTTTTTTGTTTTGTTTTCTGTGCTGTGGTTCCAATTTTATATTACTTTTTGTTTCCTATGCTGTTGGGGATGAATACAAAAAGCATCTCTGCAGCACATGTAATGGAGTATTTGGTATGTTTTCTTCTCATATATTTTATGGTTTGGGGTCTTATTTTCAAGTGTTTTATATATTTTGAGATAGTACTCTAGTTTCATTATTTTGCATGGGGCTATCCAGTTTTCACAACAACATTTATTGAAGTGACTTTGCTCCAATGTCTATTCTTGACTCCTTTGACATTAATTACATGTCCATATAGTTGTGAGATTATTTCTGGGCTCTCCATTCTATTCCATTGGTTCAACAGTACCATATTGTTCTGATTATTATAGCTTTGTAGTACAGTTTGAAATCTGGGAGTGTGATATTGCCATTCTTCTCTTTGCTGTCAGGATTGCTTTGGCCCATCAGGGTCTTTTGTAGTAATTTCTTTCTTTCGGTAATGCTTGTATTTTTTTTAAAAATGCCATTGAAATTTTGATAGGGATTGTATTGAATCTGTATATTGCTTTGAGTAGCATGGCCTTTACTAATTCTCCAATCCATGAGCAAAGATTATCTTTCCATGTCTATATGTCTTAATCCATTTTTTTAACAAAATCTTGTTTTCTTTCTGTAGGTCCTGCACCTGTCTTGTTAAGTTCACTCCTAGATATTTTATTCTCTTTGATTTAATTGTAGATAGGATTGTTCTCTTCATTTATTTCTGTTCTACCTCATCATTTGCATATAGGAAGCCATCTGATTTTTTAGTATTGTTTTGTAACTTGCCACTTTGTAGAACTGATTAAGAATGATGTTAATGATGTATTTATCATATGTGGCCTTTACTATGTTGATTTATGGTCACATCTATCCCCAATTAAAAAAAATATTTATTTATTTATTCATACAAGCTGGGGTACAGGCCAGAGGTGTGCGGCAGCGAGAGGGTTCACCAGAGACAGAGTGGAGAGCAGAACAGGCAGATTGATGGAAATAGGGGAGCAGCAGGAGAGGCAAGAGAGGTCTGCCAGACCACGTGGGATTCTCCCTGGCCAGGCATTGAACTTGCATTGCCACTGCTGACAGCTCCACAGCTCAGCGCTCAACTGCTGTGCCACCAGTGAGGCCCTATCCCCAATTTTTTTCTTTCACCATAAATGGATGTTAAATCTTATCCAATGCTTTCTCAACACCTACTTATGTGATCATATGGCTTCTATCTTTCATTTTATTGATGTGAAAAATTTGGTGGATTTTTTTTTTAAAGATTTATTTTTGCATACATGCTGGGGTACAGGCCAGAAGCCTGGGGGACGAGAGGGTTCACCAGAGACAGAGTGGGGAGCAGTGGGGAGCAGAACAGGTAGATCAATGGAAATACACTGTTGAAGGGAGCAGCAGGCGAGGCAGGAGAGGTCTGCCGTGCCATGTGGGAATCTCCCTGGCTGGGCTTTGAACTCACATCGCCGCTGCTGATGGCTTCAGAGTGCAGCGCCCAACCACTGTGCCCTCAGGGGATTAAGGGGATGCCCTCAATTTTTTTATAGATTTATTTATTTATGCATACAAACTGGGGTGCAGGCCAGAGGTATGGGGTAGCAAGAGGGTTCACCAGAGATAGAGCGGAGAGCAGAACAGGCAGACAGATGGAAACACACTGCTGAGGGGAGCAGTGGGTGAGGCAGGAGAGGTCTGCCGCACCATGTGGGAATCTCCTGGGTTGGGTGTCATACTCCTGTCACTGCTGCCTACAGCTCCACAGTACAGCGCTTAACTGCTGCGCCACCAGGGAGTCCCGATTAGGTGGATTTTTAAATGTCGAACCATCCTGTATCTCTGGTATAAATTCCATATGGTCATGGGATATGAGCATATTGTAACTTTTTAAATTATTGTTGAATTTGGTTTGTAAGATTTGGTTGAGGATTTTTGCATTTATGTTAATTTGGGAAAATGGTATGTAGCTTTATCATTTATTTGTGGTTTTTGTCTGGTTTTGGTATTAAAGTGATGTTATCCCAGAAAATGTTTGGCAATATCCCCTCTTTTTTCAGTTTTTGAAAGAAATTTAGCAGTACAGATATTAGCTCATCTTTGAGGGTTGGTGTAACTCACTTGTGAAATTGTCTATTCCCAGACTTTTGCATTTTGGAAACTTTTGATTATTGTTTCAATTTCCTTGCATGAAATTTGTCCAGATTTTCTATTTCTTCCCTGACAATCTGTGATGTTTGTATATTTCTGAGAATTCAACTTTGTAGCATACAAATGTTCAGAGTAATTTTATTATCCTCTCAATTTCTATATTGCATGTTTTAACTTCTCTTTCTTTTCTTATCCTATTTATACAAATTTCCTTTCTTCTTTCTGAGTCTAGCTAGAACTTTTTTTCTATTTTGTTTATTTTTCAAAGAACCCGCTTTTGGATTAATTTCTCTTTGGACTCTCTTTTAGATTTCTACTTTACATATTTCTGCTCTAACTTTTATTATGTCCTTCCTTCACTTGATTTTTGTTTATTTGTTCTTTATTTACTTGAGCTATTCTTCTTTCCTTTTCTTTTTTTCCATTTTCTTTTGTTTAATTTAATTTTTTAATGAATGAAAGCACTTTTTACTTTTGTTTCAATTTTTTTAACATTTGACCTTTTTTTTAAATATTTATTTATGCATACAAGCTGGTGTACAGGCCAGAGGTGTGGGGAGGCGAGAGGGTTCACCAGAGACAGCGTGGGGAACAGAACAGGCAGATGGATGGAAATACACTTCTGAGGGGAGCAGCGGGCGAGGCAGGGGAGGTCTGCGGCACCATGTGGGAATCTCCTTGGCTGGGCATCGAACTCGCGTCCCTGCTGCCGACAGCTCCACAGCGCAGCGCTTAACCGCTGCACCACCAGGGAGGCCCTGGCCATTCCTTTTTTAAACAATTAAACTTTTAAATTTTCTTGTATCATTGTTCATATTTTTTGTACAATATTTGGTTTCTTCCCTCAAGCATACCCCCGTAAATCTCCCACCACCACATCATCATGAACCATTACCACAGGCCCTTGTGTTCTTACCTCCCGTGTTTTCACTCCTTTCCCAGCCTCTCCCTTGCTGTATGCCTATAGTTTGCTTGCAAATTCTGTCTTTTTTGTTCTTATCCTTTATTTGGTTTCCTTATATTCCTCCTATTATAAGTTTGAAACCACACAATATTTTTTTTCCTTCTGATTTATTTCACTGAGCATAATTTATTCCAGCTCCATCCATGTTGCTGTGAATGGCATGTGTATATATTTTATTCTTTAAAAATTCAATCTCATTCTTTTGTTTATTATTTATATTTCTCATATCATTTTTTCTTTATTTTTTTCCCTTAAATCTTTGAGCATTTTCATTAAAGTGATTCCGAAATCTTTATCTGTCAGGCAGGGAAATTCTTCTGTGTCAGTGTTGTTGGGTTCTGGAGGCTGACTTCCTTTTTTGGTGTATTGTTTCCAGGAGGGCTTGTGTGACTGTTTATAATTTTCTTTCTTCCCATTGCTTGCTTTCAGGTTTGTTCTGTGTGTAGAGCCACACTGACACTTATGTTGGCAGGTATGACTTCTGGGTGTTCTTATTGGGGTATGGATGTATCTGCCTGCTGCCTGGGCTGTTCTGGCTGGGCAATCATGTTCTGGATGGTTGATGCCAATGGGTGGGGCTCCTAGATGCTCCTAAGTTGTGCCAGGGTCAATGCAATGGGCAGGGCTTGACACAGAGGTTTCATGCTGCTCCTATCCATGTGCAGCTACCTGATGGCTGATGATAATTGGCACAATACCTGACTTCTCAAGCCTACCTAAGAATGTTATTTGGCAAAGGAAACTGTACTAGATATAACAGAATACATTGATGATGATTCATCAGAAGAACTTCATCCTGTGAGGCTGTACAATAGTAATGAGCAAGTATCTATTGATGGATGAATTGATAAACATAATGTGGTAGATACAAAAAGTGGAAAAGTATTTTTATTTCTAAGTTTCTTTGGTCACCTTCTCTGGTGACCAAATTACAAAGAACTTGCTTCTCTGCTTGACTCTTATCCCCCAGCATCTAGTACCTTTGCTGGCACAAAGTTCTCAAAAATAGGTGCTGAACCCAATTTGCACAGAGCACCAAGATCCCTTTTCTAAAATTACTTTTAATTACAAAAGTATTTGTTTTATAAATAAGTGAAAAGTGTTGTAATATTAAGGATCCTGGAACAAACTCAAACTTCAGAATTCATTAGAAATTGATATTTTCTGTTTAACTGAGAAGAATGTTTAAACAGTCACAGAGTTTTCTAGTTAGCTAGAACCCAACCCTCATGAAGGTAAGTCTCTTCACCTTTTATGTTCACTAATGAAACTCAAATGCCTATAGTGGTCACACACACATGCCCATGCACCCAGATGAACACCTTTTCAATGGGAGCACTTGACTTCTCAAACCTGCCTAAGAATGTGATTTGGCAAAGGAAACTGCACTAGATGTAACAGAATGCATTGATGATGATTCATCAGAGGAATTTCATCCTGTGAGGCTCTACAATAGTAATGAGCAATGGAAAGTTTGAAAATATTTCCCAGAATGTAATACCTGGCAAGGAAACCCTAATTTACAAATCTTGCACAACTTTTTTCAGTGCATAATGCACTTGGGTTTCTAACCTCATATGTGCCAGCAGGATCATTTTATTTGTTTTCTTTGCCTTTTTACAATGCTAAACATGAAAGTCAGTCAGATATTTTGGAATATTTCAATTAAACAAATCTTTACATATTAAAGTAAAAAACATGTATACTTATGCTTACCAATTGAGGTGAACTTGTCCATCCTTGTGGCCTGAAAATTATGCTCTCCAGCAGAACAGTCTGTACTCTTATCCCTCTTACAATAGTGGTGTTGCAGATTCTGAGTGATGGAATGAACATTTGGGCCAAGTTGAAGTTGAAGATTCAGTTGGAAAATTAAATGGTTGGTATAAGGAGAGATGCATCTGTAAAAAGAGATATTTCAGGTGAGAGTACTCTTGGATTCTTGCCCTCTTTGATGTGTTCTGTCACACTAATGTTGCTACAGCTAGGAATTTAAAATAAGCTTACTGAACCCATGCTAAGTGAATGCCAATTCCAAAATCTGTTCTATCTTTAGTTAACACTGACATCCCAGAGTTTCCACTGTGCTGTACAATGTAAGTTAAAACTTCAGGAGCAATTTACCCTGTTATTTGAACATTTTTTTTTTTTCACAACAGAATGACTAATGCAATGCCAAGCTACACCAGGAAGCTTCTTGGGAAAAGTGCACACTCAATTAGCCCACAATTCAAAAAAAACTGTGCATCTACCCTTGGATAAAGCAAGATGGTGTTTGTAAAACACTTTTCAGTGCAAAGAGCTATATAAATGTTAGTTATTATTACAGTCAGCATAGCTCTAGACTTAAGTCATAGGACTGCATTTCAATCCTTCATTCAACAAAATAGTGTCCTCCTCATGCCAGGTAGTCAAGCCTGGAGGAGGAACAGTGAGCAAAAGAGCAAAATTCCTAACCTCACAGATCTTCTAGTGTGGGAGCAAGAAAATAATCAAGGTGAACAAGAAAGATAAATTCAACACTAGATAATAACACATGCAAGAAGAAAAATAAAGCAAAGAAGTATGGGGAGGTTGGAACTTTAGATAATGGGTGGGGAGGCTTCCCTGATGCTGATATTTATGTAACACTGAGCAGTAGCCCCCGAGTGAGGAGTAAGAGCAGGAGACATGAGTGGGATGGAGTGGTAATAGCTAGCTGAGGTCCACGCATGGTCTTGGTGGAGATTTTAACGACTTTAGCTTTTATGCTGACTGAGATTGAAATCATTAAGGATTCCAAACAGAAGAACGGCACAATTTTTAACTCTGAGGCTTTGATTTACTGAGTCCTTTCTTGACCTCGGTTGCCTTATCCTTGAAAGAGAAATCCAGGTGCATATGTACACCATCCCACTAGTCCTGGTCTCAATTTTAACCAGGAGGCTGACAAAGACAGATAGATAACTAACCATAGTTGTTTAGCTAGTAACCAACCCACATTAGGTTGAATCAATATATTATATCCCAAAGACCAGACCCCTTCTAATAACTACATCTTTCATAAAATAATAAATCCTTCAGAAGAACTGACAGTCCAGTCTGGAGACGTAGATATAAAAATCAAGTCACTGAAGTAGTACAGACAGGAGATGATATATGCACAATGTGTGCATCCACTTTTTCATCTATTAATGCATTTGATTAAAAAATGACAAAAAGCAGTAGTGCCTTATCTTAAAGGAATAATTTATCCAAGTACATTTTGCCAGTTTTCTTTATTCTTCACAACCTGAGTGAGTCTTAGTGCTAAAACTAAGGGAAGGGACCAGTAAAAAACATGAGGCAGAATGTCATGGCAAAATGCTCTAATATTACCCTAAAGTTTGAGAATTAGGGCCTCCCTGGTGGCACAGCGGTTGAGCACTGCACTGTGGAGCTGTCAGCAGCACGCAATGTGAGTTCGACGCCCTGCCTGGGAGAATCCCACAAGGTGCAGCAGACCTCTCCTGCCTCGCCCGCTGCTCCCCTCAGCAGTGTGTTTCTGATCTGCCTGTTCTGCTCCCTACTCTGTCTTTGGTGAACCCTCTCGCCGCCCCACGCCTCTGGCCTATAACCCCAGCTTGTTTGTATAAATAAATAAATCTTAAAAAAAAATAAAATCCATGTCTTACTCTGTTAAAATAAATAAATAAATAAAATAAATAAAGTTTGAGAATTAGAAATACAAATCTGAAGTTGGATTTACATGCCTTATAAAGTGATCCCTGAGGAGAAAACTCTGGCAGACTTTAGTTGGGTCCAAAATGCATCCTTCAATCGTCACCATGCTTTGCTTGATTAGATGGTATCTACATCATTGTCATTCCTTTTCAACTCTTCATTCTTCATTCAGACATCTGCGTCCACTGGTCCACCCACACCCTGCATCCCTTACTTGACCTGGTGTTTATGAGTAATTTGGGCTGCGCCCTCCCCTCTGTGAATTGCATCTGAACATGGTCTGATGTTCTTGGCCAGCCTGGTGTTCTCTTCCTGCCCTGTGCCTCGGCTCTGTTGCCCTTTGCTTCCCTCTGGTGGGCACAAAATCTCGTCCCTGGCATCCAGGCTCCTTAGGACCCTGAATAAGAGGAATTGGGGGATTCCCTGATAGCACAGGGTTAAGTCTCAACACTATCAAACTATTGCCAGTCACTGAGGCATGAGTTCAATCCCAGGCCAGGGAGGTAACCCACATGAGTCTCAGCAGACCTCTCCTGTCTCACCCGTTGCTCCACTCCCCTCCCCCATGCCTCTGGCCTGCACCCCAGTTCTTGTATGATTGAATAAATAAATCTTTAAAAAAAAAAAGAGTCTTCAGGGAATAAGTAAGAGAGAAGGAGGGAGCGGGTAAGGGCCATGTGAAAGGGAGAACACAATGGGTTATTACAGAGGACTATGGGTGCTTTAGTGGTAGGAGAGGTATGATGACCACACCTAAGAGGAGAAATCATATATTGTAATAATATTAACAAAGATGTAAAACAATGGTACTTCATTAATTTTAGTTTTAAAAATGCAGATACCGCCAACCCTGTGCTTCCAATTCAGTCCATTTCAGGTGCTGTATAATTTTCTGATTTTCTAACAAGTTCAATGGTGCTGATGTTGCTGGCTGGGGAACTCCACTGTGAAAATAGTGGTCTGTACCCAGGTAATAGGAAGTGGCGAAGATGTGTTAACTATAAGAATTTCACAGCAACTACCCCCGAGAGGAGAAAGCATACACTGTACAAAAAGAAAGAATGATGTAAAATATATATAAAATAAAAATTAAAAAATAAAAGGAACTTTTATTTTAAAGATTAAAAATTTCAATCTTTTTTAATATATATTTATATTGTTATTTATGTCTTTTACATTTTGTATTCCCCTTGGGTAACCCACCACCAATTCACCCATGATCCATCTCCGTGGTCCCTTGTGTTCTTTTCTACTCCATTTTGTGCCCTTTTCCTCCCCTCCCTCCCCCCCCCCCCCCACTGAGTGTCTCTCTCCTATTTGGTTTCCTTATAGTCCTGTTATAAGTGAAACCATTCGATATTTTTCTCTTTCTTTCTGGCTTATTTCGCTGAGTATGATCCCAGTTGGGAGCTCTAATTCCATCCATGTCACTGCAAATTGCATGTGTTTATCTTCTTTGAATGCTGAATAGTATTCCACTGTGTATATGTACCACATCTTCTTGATCCAGTCATCTATTTTTGGACATCTGGGTTACTTTCATACCGTTGCTATTGTGAACAGTGCCACAATGAATATACGGGTGCATATATTCTTTTGAATTAGTGTTTTTGTGTCATTTGGATAGATTCCCAAAAGTGGTATTGCACAGGAATAGCCATACAGCTTTCCATAGTGATTGGACCAGTTCACATTCCCACCAGCAGTGTAGAGAGGTCCTTTTTCTCCTTTCTCCACATCCTTTCCAACATTTGTTGTTGCCTGTATTTTTAATGTGTGCCATCCACACAGGTGTGAGGTGGCATCTCATTGTGGTTTTGATTTGCATTTCCTTGATTATAAGTGATGTTGAACATTTTTTCATGTACCTGTTGGCCATTTGCTTTTCTTCTTTGGAGAAGTGTCTTTTTAGCTCTTCTGCCCATTTTTTTGACTGGATTATTGGCTTTGTTTTTGTTGAGTTATGTGAGTTCCTTGTAAACTTTTGTTATCAGTGCTTTATTGGCTGTATTGTGTGCAAAGATCTTTTCCCAGTTGTTAGAGTGTCTGTTAGTTTTGGTTTATGTCTCTTTTGCTGTACAGAAGCTTTTTATTTTGATGTAATCCCATCTGTTTACCTTGTCCTTCACTTCCTTTGCTTTGGGGTATGTGTCTTTAAAGATTTTGCTGAGATGTATGTCATGTAGAGTTTTGCCTATATTTTCTTCTATAAATTTTATGGTTTCAGGTCTTATGTCCAGGTCTTTTATCCATTTTGAGCTGGCTTTTGTGCAGGATGTGAGGTTTTCCTAGCACCATTTATTGATTAGACTGTCCTTGTTCCACTGCATTTTCCTTGCTCCTTTGTCAAAGATTAGTTGTTCATAGATATGCGGCTTTAATTCTGGGTATTCTATTTGGTTCCATTGGTCTTTGTGTCTGTTTTTGTTCCAGTACCATGCTGTTTTAATTATTATGGCTTTGTAGTATAGTTTGAAATCAGGGAGTGAAATTATTCCATTTTCTTTCTTTTTGGTCAGGATGGCTTTAGCTATGCAGGGGTTTTGTGGTTCCACATGAATTTCATCAGTATTCGATCTATTTCTTTGAAGAATGTCATTGAGATTTTTATTGGAATGGTGTTGAATCTGTAAATTGCTTTTGGTAGGATTGCCATTTTGATAAAGTTAATCCTTCAAATCCATGAGCAAGGGATGTCTTTCCATTTTCTTATGTCTTCTATTTCTTTCAACAGTGTTTTATAGTTTTCTTTGTATAAGTCCTTTATGTCTTTTGTTAGATTTATTCCCAGATATTTGAATTTTTTGTTTTTGATTTTGAAGGGGATGGATCTCTTAATTTCTTCTTCTTCAGACTGGGTGTTTGCATAAAGGAATGCTACTGACTTTTGTGTGTTGATTTTGTATCCTGCTACTTTACTGAACTGGTCTATAATTTTGAGTAGTTTTTCTATGGAGTTTTTAGGGTTTTGCATATATATTATCATATCGTCTGCAAATAGAGACAGTTTAATTTCTTCTTTTCCTATTGGGATCCCTTGAATGTCTTTCTCTTGTGTAATTGCTCTGGCTAGGACTTCCAGTATTATATTGAAAAACAATGGTGAGTGTGGACATCCTTGCCTTGTGCCTGATCTTAGAGGAAAGGCCTTCAGCTTCTCACCATTGAGGATAATATTGGCTGTGGGTTTCTCATATATGGCTTTTATTATGTTGAGGTATGGAACACATCCCTCAAAGCGAGGAAATGAAAGACAAGATAAACAGATGGGATTACATCAAAATAAAAAGCTTCTGTACAGCAGAAGAGACATTAACCAAAACTAACAGACACTCTACCAACTGGGAAAAGATCTTTGCACACAATACATCTGATTAAGGACTGGTAACAAAAATTTACAAGGAACTCACATAACTCAATGAAAACAAAGCCAATAATCCAGTCAAAAAATGGGCAGAAGAGCTAAAAAGACACTTCTCCAAAGAAGAAAAGCAAATGGCCAACAGATACATGAAAAAATGCTCAACATCACTTATAATCAAGGAAATGCAGATCAAAACCACTACGAGATACCACCTCACACCTGTGAGGATGGCACACGTTAAAAATACAGGCAACAACAAATGCTGGAAAGGATGTGGAGAAAAAGGAACTCTTCTACACTGCTGGTGGGATGTGAACTGGTCCAACCACTATGGAAAGCTGTATAGCGATTCCTCAAACTGCTCAACATGGAGCTTCCATACGACCCAGCAATATCACTTTTGGGATTTTTCCCAAAAGACACAAAAACACTAATCTGAAAGGATACATGCACCCGTATGTTCATTGCGGCGCTGTTCACAATAGCAAAGGTATGGAAGCAACCCAGATGTCCAAAAATAGATGATTGGATCAAGAATATGTGGTACATATACACAATGGAATACTATTCAGCATTCAAAGAAGATAAACACATGCAATTTTTTTTTAAGATTTATTTTTTTATTTATGCCTACAAGCTGGGGTACAGGCCAGAGGCGTGGGGCAGCGAGAGGGCTCACCAGAGACAGAGCAGGTAGCAGAACAGGCAGATCAGAAATACACTGCTGAGGGGAGCAACGGTTGAGACAGGAGAGGTCTGCCACACCATGTGGGATTCTCCCCAGCCAGGCGTCGAACTCGCGTCATTGCTGCCGACAGCGCCACAGAGCAGCACTTAACCGCTGCGCCACCAGGGAGGCCCCAACACATGCAATTTGCTGCAACATGGATGGAATTAGAGGGGATCATACTCAGTGAATTAAGCCAGAAAGAAAGAGAAAAATATCAAATGGTTTCACTTATAACAGGACTATAAGGAAACCAAATAGGAGAGAGACAATCAGCGGGTGGCCGGGGATTGGAGGAAAAGGGCACAAAATGGGATAGAAAAGAACACACGGGACCATGGAGATGGATCACGGGTGAATAGGTGGTGGGCTACCCAAGGGGAATACAAAATGTAAAAGACATAAATAACAATAAAAATATATATTTATATTAAAAATAAATAAATAAATAAAAATAACTAATTGGGAGAAGATCTTTGCACAAAATACAACCAATAAAGGACTGATAACAAAAATCTACAAAGAGCTCACACAACTCAACAAAAACAAAGTCACCAACCCAGTCAAAAAATGGGCATAAGAGCTAAAAAGACACTTCTCCAAAGAAGAAAAGCAAATGGCCAACGGGTATATGAAAAAATGTTCAACATCACTTATAATCAGGGAAATGCAAATGAAAACCACAATGAGATACCACCTCATGCCAGTGAGAATGGCGCACATTAAAAAAAACGGGTAACAACAAATGTTGGCGAGGATGTGGAGAAAAAGGAACTCTCCTACACTGCTGGTGGGAATGCAAATTGATCCAACCACTATGGAAAGCTGTATGGCGTTTCCTCAAACTGCTAGAAATGGAACTCCCATATGACCCGGCAATACCACTATTGGGAATCTACCCAAAGGAAACAAAAACACTACTCCGAAAGGGTACATGCACCCTCATGTTTATTGCAGCACTGTTCCCAATAGCTAAGATATGGAAACAACCCAGATGCCCCAAAATTGATGACTGGATCAAAAAGATGTGGTACATATACACAATGGAATACTATTCGACATTCAAAAAAGACAAACATATGTAATTCGCAGCAACATGGATGGATCTGGAAGGGATCATGATCAGTGAAATAAGCCAGAAAGAGAAAATTATCGAATGGTTTCACTCATAACAGGAATATAGGGGAGCCAAATAAGAAAGATACATTCAGCAGGGAAGGAGGGGAGGGTAAGGGCTCAAGAGGGGGGAAGAGGGGAGCAATGGGACTATGGTGATGGTTCCACGGGTGAACAGGTGGTGGGTAACTTATGGGGGCCACACAATAATGTAAAAGATATGAATAACAATAATAAATAAAATAGTATTTAAAAAATAAAAATAAAAATAATAATCATAACAGCTATCATTTTTAAAATACTGACAATATTCCAGTACTTTCAATATATTGACTCACTTATTCTAAGCACCAGTCCATGGAAATAGATTATATTATTTTCCCCTCATTTTACAGATGTTGAAACCAAAGTACACACCAGAAACTGAGGAGCCCAAAAAGACGGTAGCAGAGTGAAGACAAAGGGGTGGCCTCCTCCAGATACTTAAAATTAAATTGTAGTAAAACAATGCCAAAAATCCCTGAAGGAAAAACAGTCAACCACAGCACACATTAAGAGCAAGGGGAGAAGAAAGGCATATGAAAAACTTAAAGTGGGCCTCCCTGGTGGTGCAACGGTTCAGGTCTCAGCCTATGGGCTGAGTTTGATCCCTGGCCAGGTAGATTCCCACATGGCACAGCAGACCTCTCCTGCCTTGCCCACTGCTCGCCTCAGCAGTGTACCTCAGTTGATCCGCCTGTTCTGCTCCCCGCTCTGTCTCTGGTGAATCCTCTCACCACCCCACACCTCTGGCCTACACCCCAGTTCTTGTATGCATAGTAAATAAATATTTAATAAAAAAAGAGAAACTTAATGTTAACTTTGTTATAGTGATAACAGAGCAGTGTAGCTCACAAGAGAGGGGCAGCTGCTATGCAAAATTCCCTACAGCTATTAAAGCACATGCCAGCATCAGGGACTCCTGAAATCCAGCACTGCAGTGGATAAAGGAATGCATGAGTTGTCACACAGGATGAAGTGTGCATTATTGGATAACTGCAGGAGCAGGGTACAGAGTGAGGACTGTTGGCTTGAACCAGAGGCACTGAATATAAAGTTGTTAGAGCCTAAATCAGTACGGAGAAGCAGATCAGAGCACCCAGATCTCTTCACAGAAAAACTTACTACAGGAGGCCCAGGCTGGGATATTCAAAATACTTGTCACCCCAACCCCAGGATCAAAATCCAAACGAAGAAATGTTTGAATATACCAGATCTCAAGCACCTGTCACTAATTGGAGCCAATACCCCAGGGTAAGACTGTGCTAGAGAAGAAAAGAGAACAACTGGCCTGTGATCCCATATCAACTACAAACCATGCCTAACAGAGTGTCTAATGTTTAAAAAGCCTAGAGTGCTTTCTATTCAATTCCATTGGTCTGTGTGTCTGTTTTTGTTCCACTACCATACTATTTTAACTATTATGGTTATGTAATATAGTTTGAAGTCTATAAGTGTGATACCTCCATTCTCCTCCTTTTAAACCATAAATCCAGAGAAATTCTGCAAGGTCTGGAGAGGAAGAGGGATCAGGACAAGGGAGAGACAAGCACAAGGGACTATGGTGATGGTTCATGGGTGAATTGGTGGTGGGAATTTTATGGGTAATACACCTGAAAGGAGAAAGCATGCAAGCATACATTGTACAAAAATGAACAATGATGGGGCGGGCCTCCCTGGTGGTGCAAGGGGTTAAGTCTTAGCACTATGAAGCTATCAGCAGCCACTGCAGCATGAATTGGATCCCAGGCCAGGGAGCTACCCACATGGTACAACAGACCTCTCCTGTCCTGCCCACTGCTCCCCTCAGGAGTGTATTTCAGTCAATCTTCTCACCCCTGCACCTCTGGCCTGCACCCCAGTTCTTGTATGCATAAATAAATAGATCTTTTAAAAAATCAACAATGATGTGTTTATATATATATATATATATAATATATATATGTGATGTGTTTATATATATATACACAAAACAGTGAGGAGTAGTAGGTATATAAAATAACTGTGGGCACCAAAGGAACATCTCCGGTAAACCCAGGAATTCACATGTCAACATGCTGTGGGTGCCAGGATTGTGAGTTAGGGGTCTACAGTGATTCCTTTCTTTAGGC